>PVIH01013483.1:18508-41743 GCA_004025045.1 Sigmodon hispidus
GCCCCCCCCCCCCCCCCCCCCGTCAATGCTGTGGCTACCCTGATTTCCAGTTAGTGTGTCCATTACCTTTTACACGCCTCAGGGTCAACTGGAGCCTCAGCATTTTGCACCTTAGACACATTCTTCTGACATTTAGATACCTGTATTCCTGTGTTTATTCTATGGGATCAATGGCTGCGGCAGAAAGGGGTGAAGCAAGAAAGGGGTCATTTTTCTTTTTGGTGGTAAAACTTTGTCCTATCTCTGTAGACCAATGACACCATCTGTGAAAGATCACCCTGCAAAAGCTGGACATGGTAGCACACATATTTAGTCTCAGCACTCCAGGGAAAGGTAAGCAGATCTCCCCTAGTTTGAAGCCAGCCTGATCTACATACCAAGTATCAGGCCATCCAAGGCTATATAGTGAGATGCAGTCAAGAAAGAAATCATTCAATAGCCCCCAGCCATCCCCAAGTGCATTCTTATGAGGTGACCCAGAAAGAGTTTGCATTTAGAGGAAATTAAAGACCATTCTCACCAAGACCATGGATGATTTCAAGACAAGTCTCTGAGAGAACACATCACAGTTAGGTGACTTTGGGCTGACTACTTAGCTTGCCCTCACTCTGACCTACTATGCTGCTATGCTGCATCCTGTTTGATAGACGCCCCTAGCTTTTTCATCAGCACCAGTCCTTCAGAAGAGGGGCTGGAGCCCTCAGGGAGAAGAGTAAGACCTGTTCTCAGATGGCTGCAGACTTTACCAGCCAACTTCCTGGCATTCCTGATTATGTCTGGCTCATATTACATCAAAGGCCCTCTCAGAGTTTGACCCTCTCAGGCATCAGTCTCCTTGCTTCCATTATCCAGACTTTCCTCCCCTTTCTCAAGTCCACAGCATCCTGCAGAACTGGTCCAGAATGTCAGACCGGGTGTGTTCCTGGCATTCTCAAGTGCTGTCTAGAATTAATTTATTGAATCCTTACAACCACTCAGCCTGACAGTGCTATCCTCTCCACTTTAAAGCTGTATTCCTGATCTCCAGAGGGTTGTCCCATTAAATAAATCAGTTTGTATTTTGTTATTGTTGTTGTTGTTGAGGGGCAGGTAAAGTGGAAATGTACATGGACTTTGAGGTTCAAATCCCTGTCTGTTAAGCCACTTGCTTGACATGTGACCTTGGACATGTTCTTGATCCACTTCATGTTCTCGTGTTCTCATCTGTACAGTGTGGGTACAGTGATGATCCATACCTGGCTCATGCTGTGCCCACGGGAGACATTGAATGTGAAGCATCTGGTGCAGGGCCTGTGCCTGGACAGGTGTCTATAGATGGGTGGGCATCTATTCTTTGTCAAAGGAACGGAGAAGGAGATTGATTCTTCAAAGATAATGTATTTACTTGAGAAAGACAGTAATGTCCAAAGAGCTTAGTTAAGTCAAGGAGAAAAAAATTTTAAAGTGCAAAAGTGAGGGTTATAAAAACCCTTTCGAATCAGTTAACCTTGATTACAAAAATAAAAATCAAACTCAATAATAACAAGAGCAGCATCAGCATAGGACTGAATAGTTGTAACTGTAGAAGTGTGTGGCTACAGTAGCCTTTGTGCAAGGCTGTGGTCATGGTCTTTAGTAATTGTTCTTGTCAAGAATTTTGTGAGTGAAAGCTCTTGGGTGTGGACCATTCCTGGCTCCTCCTCCCATCAATGTTTGAACTCAGTGACTCCATTTTTATCTGACATTTTCCACTCTATACATTCCCCACAAAAATTTATTTTCTCTCTCTCTCTCTCTCTCTCTCTCTCTCTCTCTCTCTCTCTCTCTCTCTCTCTTTCCCCCCCCTCTCTTCCTCTGCCCTCTCTCTCTTTGGTTTTTCACTCACTCTGGCCTTGAACTCACAAAGATCTGATTGCCTCTGCCTCCTGAGTGTTGGGATTAAAGGTTTGTGCCCACTTGGATTTTCTTCTCTTAAATAGCATAACTTACTTTGTCTTTCAAATAAATATATGTACCAATCTACCAGTATTTCTGCTCCCAGAACCCTCCAGAAAGACATTAATGTTTATTCATTGCTGGTCTTCTAAGGGTCTCCACAATATTAGGGAAATCCATACAGCAAAGTAATAATGTAAATATAAAGAAATGTCATTTATTGTGTTTTTAAGTAATACACGTATATACATTCAAACTTTTTAGAAGAATAAACAGGAGACAGTATCTCTAATGCAGTGTTTCTCAACCTTCCTAATGCTGCGACCCTTTAATAAAGCTTTTCATGTGTGATGACCCCAACCATAAAGTTATTTTTGTTGCTACTTCATAACTAGTTTTGCTACTGTTATGAATTGTAATGTAAGTATCTGGTATGCAAGATGGTCTTAAGTGACCCCTGTGAAAAGGTCATTTGATTCCCCACAGGGGGTTAGACCCACAGGTTGAAACCCACTGCTCTAAGGGGCTCTCAACAGTACCATATAGGAACTGTGACAGATGTTTCTGTGTCCTGCCCAACCAGTCCTGCTGCTGGTTATGAAATAATTGACTTTGAGTCTTAATATTATAGTAACTGCTGGGACAGAAGTTCAAGTTTATTATTACCTAGCTCTTAGGATTAAATTAACCCATGATTCTATTTATCATTAGCCTCATGGCTTGGTACCTTTGCTTCAGCGCAGCAGTCTCATCCTCCTTCCTCTTCGTCTGGCTAGTGTCTGTCTCTGCTTTTCCTCTTTCCAGAATTTTCTTAGAGTGGTTGCCCCACCTCTACTTTTTGCCTCTACTGACCAATCAGTGTTTTATTAAACCAATATGAGTAGCAAATCTTTACAATGTACAAAAGCCTTATCCCACAGTGAGTGTTTATAATTAAAGAGGAAAGGTTCTATGCATAATTATACAGAAATGTTTAGATCAGTCATCTAAAAATATAGTTCAAAAGGTGAATATTGAAATTAAACTGAAACTAACTCTGCTTCCTAAGGCAAGAAAGCATGGCTAATGATGGGAAGAATCACTCTTTTTTTGAGGGTGTGGCCATTGGTAGATTTCCCATGCTCATGCATATATGGGTAACACTAATTGGACTTAATCAGATTATACAAAAGGGGGAAATTAAGTTGGGAGAGGAACATGTTGGGGGTAAGTGGGGGAGTTGAAAGAGGGAAATGGGATAGATATTACTGTATCTTATTACTTGTAAAATTTACAAGAAAATTTAAAATTAAAAATAGCCTCATTATAAACAAAACAAATAACTATAGTGATACATAGGTTTATTTTGTGGCTCATTCTATACAACTTGGTCCCAAAAACTTGCCTGGGGTAAGAGGGAAATGAAGAAAGGACAGACATACAAACACGTACAGACAAGCTGAGCGTGTGGGCTGTGCTCACTCTGGTGTAATGGCATCAGCTACTCAGCAACTTGGAACCTAAGCCACTTATTACCATACAAAGAGGAGTCAGCTGGTCTCAGCAGGAGGTCTTTATGAGGAGCAGTCTCCTGCAGCAATCATCTGGGAGGTGGAAGCTGAAGAGGTGTTTTCTGTACTGTCAACATTCACACATGGTCTGGGGCATTGAGGTCCTTGTCAATCATACACATTCACTCAGGGCTTCCTACAAATTTTGATTCACTTTCTTGTCAAAAAAAAAAGAAAAAACAACAACAACAAAAAAAAAAAACAAGAAAGAAAGAAAGCCTAGATGGGAATGGTTCTAGCCAGGGCTGCACCCAAGAATACAGTAACAAGCTCAGCTTAAAGACAAGGTAGTTTAGTGAAATGACACTCAGAGGATGACAAGATAAATTGGAGTTCCCAAAGATCAAGAATTGTTGGTGCATTTTGTTTTGGTTTGTTAGATTTATTTATTTATTATGTATACAATGTTCTGTCTGCATATGCTCCTGTAAATCAGAAGAGGGCACCAGATCTCGTTACAGATGGTTGTGAGCAACCATGTGGTCGCTGGGAATTGAACTCACAACCCCTGGAAGAGCAGTCAGTGCTCTTAACCACTGAGCTATATCTCCAGCCCCCAGTTTTTGTTTTTTCAAGAGAAGGTTTCTCTGTGTAACAGTCCTGGTTATCCTAGAACTCACCCTATAAACAAAGCTGGCCTCAATCCACCTACCTCTGCTGGGATTAAAAGATAAACACTGGCTGACTTGTTAGTGTTTATTCTATACTGTCTAGCAGAATGTCACTAGCTTTGAGAACAGCACACCAGAGTTTCTGGACAACTGGACTCCATTTGTGGGAAAGAAACAACTTATCTGACTTTCTGTCATCTTGATGAACATTGTCTGATACATCCAAATCCTTCACTCAGATTTTATGCTATCAAGTATACTACTTAGAGTAAGTGACTAAGTGATGCTACGGTTGGATGGCCTTACCATGTCATTGGTTTAAAATCCTAAATGCTTATGTACCTGTCATGCCATAATTCCAGGGAGGGCTAAAGAAGTGTTCCACCCAGTCATTCAAGGACTCAGGGTAATTTCAGACTGTGGCAGCACCTTCCTCAGGTTTCTGAGGAACTGTATGGTGAGCTGGTGGGTGAGGAGAGAGGTGGTATAGGAAGTATACACTTACTGTTGGCCCAGTGGTAACAAGCATCTCTCTTGCTCACATTTTTTCCATTGGAAAGAAGTCAGGGATAGAACAGAAACAGGCAATGTTGTCTTAAGGGATGCCAGGGAAGAGTATACATTAATTACCTTTCTTCTCATTGTGACCAAATGCCCAGCAAAAGAAAAAGAAAAAACGTTTATTTTGCTGAGGAATAGGAGCACACATCTTTAATCCCAGTTCTTAGGGCCAGAGACAGGCAGATCTCTGCAAGTTTGTGGCCAGCCTGGTCTACAAAGTAAAACTCTGTCTCAAAGATTTACTTGGATCTCTAGTGTTGGTGGGTTCACTTCATCATGGTAGGAAAGGTGTGGCAGACAAAATAATTCTCTTTTGTGGTAAGACACAGAGAAACGGAATGTCTTAGTGTTGTACCCATGTCAAGGGACCCTCAAAGACTACCAGGGAGCTAGATTCCACTGTCACCACAAGAGGGTCAGTTTATTCTTTTGGACAGGTTCAAATAAACCCGAGTCAAAACCCTTTGTTCCGGCACAGCGGAGGATTTTGATCAAGAGCCCAGAGGTGTGGGGGATTTTAAAGAAAAGCATACATAAGTGGGATGCTACCAGTCTTGGCATTTCAGGATCGAGTAAAGGGGTATGAGGTACAGTAACTACTGGCTACACTTTCTGTGCAAACCCAAGCCTTGAATCTGCTGGCTGAACTTTCGGCATGAAACTAAGTTTTGAGTCTATTGGCTGTCAGACATATTTTTGAGATTCTTCCCAGATTGTCAGACCTGAGCCCTGCCCTCAGGTACTAAATTGTCTTTCCCTGAAATAAAGTTTTGTAGGAATAAATCCATGCCTTCACACTAGCTTGCTGGCTTTCTCTCTGTCCAGTTCCCATCCCATGCATGGGTCTTCCTTGTCTGACCCTCTCTAGAATCATCTAACCCTAACCCGAAACAATCCTCTAAATGATTCTTCTCTTTTAATTTTTAGTGCGTGCGTGCGTGCGTGCGTGCGTGCGTGCGTGCGTGCGTGCGTGCGTGCGTGTGTGTGTGTGTGTGTGTGTGTGTGTGTGTGTGTGAAGGTCAAAGGATAGCTGGCGGGAATTGGTTCTAAGGACTGAACTCAGGTAGTCAGGCCTGGAAGGAAGTACCTTAAGCGACTGATCCATGTGATCTCACCAGCCCCCTTCCTGGGGATTACAAATCAAGTCAAGCTGATACCAGATTCCAAGGAGGCTGATGATTACTCTTACTCCAAGAAATGTTTGAGTTAGTAATTGGGTTGACCAATACTCTAAGTCTAGAAAAGACTAGGCTTTAAAGATATGTGAGACCCTCATCCTACAGAATTGTGTTCCCTAACTTAGACTGTAATTGTCTTTCTAGTTTATACACCTCTTCATGATGATGTTTCCTGAATTGCAAGTAATCTCCTAAGACCTTATTCAACTCTAACTATGTGGATAATATAAAAGCTTCCAGATTCATAAACCTGAGAACAGAATTTGGACCATGGTGATCACACCAGGACTGTGTAACCCAGGAGGAATCATCTGACTGATGAAATAGTCAAGGCTCCATAACTTCTCTACTTCATTCCTAAAACTTCAGCCATGGAAAACTTATGCTCATGGAAAAGAATACTATGGAACTGACTTGAACAGGAAAATCATTTTTCAAAGTCAAATTACTTGTCAGTGACTAGGTTGCAGGCAAAGGTGAGATCTTTACATAGGCAAACAGGTTCACTTCCTGTAGCTGCCATAACAAATTACCACAAACTTCGTGACTTAAAACAACAAAAATGTATTCTTTCATGGTTCTGGAATGCAGAAATCTGAAAACAAGATTTGGCAGGCCCACACGCTGTCCAAAACCTCTAGATAGGTAATAGCTTTCCTTGCCTCTTCCAGCCTCTTGGGTACCGGGTGTTCTCTGGATGTAGTTACGTTACGCAACCCTGACTGTGTCTGCTACTCTCCTTTGTCCTTCTCTCATATGCCCTTTTTGCACCTCCTATAAGAAAATCACTGAATACAAACTACCTATAACCCAGGGTGACCTCATCTCAACAGTCTTACCTTTATCGTATCTGCAAAAATTCTTAGTCCAAACCAAGTCACAGTCTAAGATCCCAGAAGACACATCTTCTGGGAGGTACAATGTGCAACATACTAGACCAAGAGAAAGCTTTCTGCCTAGCACCAGGTTCTATTCAGATAGACCCTCTACAAACACTATGTGCCCAAGGTTTCTAGCTAAAAGGTGCTGTATGGTTCTATACTAACTAAATACTCCCTGGGGAAGGGGAGGTAGGGCTGACAACAGTCTTGCTAGAATACAAGGCAATCTTCACCTCCTACGTGCTTTTCTTCATGTTCTGCACATTGGAAATATTTTTCCAGACTTTTATATTTTGCTATGGTGTCAAATCTTGTGGTGTTAAAAAACAAAGCAACTTTTCTGTAAGCAACAGTTTCTATGGTCACTAGAGAAATAAGAAAGTAAGTCTTGCCTCAGACATGCTCAGGATCTTGGTTCATAAAGAAAGAAATGCCCTGGTCATGTGGGTGGCAAAGTCAAGATGGTAACATCATAGATCACATGAGAGTTTGGCAGGGTATCATATGCCCTGATGACAACACCAGCGAGCTGAAGCAGGAGGTTCTAAGTTACAGAGGAACCTCAAGACCAATGTGAGTCACATAATGAGACTCTGTCTCAACACAATCAACCCCAAATAAGAAATTGTTTGAATGGTAACACATGAGTGGATTTTAGGATCCATAGAGACAAGCCGAGAGGTCTCTAACCACCCAGACCATCATGACCCTATGCAGAATGGGTCTCCAGACCAGAATGTTCTCATTTCGCCTTGCTGTTATCACACATCAGGAGTAACACACAGCTAACGCCCTGCCTCGCACAGCTACTGAAGTCATAATGAAGACCACAGACAGAATAAACTGAGCACGGTGTGTCACGTCTCCTTGAATTATCTCTCTTTATTTATGATTTTCTTTACCATTTAAATCCACACACCCCCAACAAACCCAAGCTTTATATACAGAGAAGAAAGGAGCCCTACTGATCCCTACATCCAAGCGTTCTCTCCTCACTGTCTTTAAACCTTCTTTCTACATTCACCTCATTCACACCAGTCTAAGAAGAGTTTTTCTAAACATCCCTAGATAGAGTTTTTTTCCAAAGAACCATAATGTTTATCATAAAGAATCCCTTAATTCATTCTTATGACATTCTAAAGATAGGCAGGTCTATTCTCATCCTCAATTTTCCAGTAGTGAAATGAAGGAGGCATGCTGGGAACTGGAGGAGAAATGTAATTAACATGGAAAGAATGTAAGTGGCCTAATGAAAATACATTTAGTAAAGACACAGACCTTACACTCTATTCCCCAGACTACAGGGTGAGAGTACAGCTCAGTAATAGCATAATAGTTTGCCTATCATACGCAAAAATACAATAAATAGTAGTAATAATAATAAAATAAATAATACAGAAGAATAAATTAATGGCATTATAACAAAAAGACAGCCCAGAGTGTATTCGTTTGATAGGATGTGGGATCCCACAGAGATTCCAGCTTGGGGTTTGTTGCCTAGCTCAAGGTCAGAGAGTCTGAGCTTGTTTTGCCTTGCCAGGCTACATAATAGGATGTTTGGCCAAAGACCTTACCAGGTCTTATTCTTTGAGGCCTAATGGCGGGATGCTTTCCCATAAGGCATGATTACTAGATGTTTTGTAAATTAAGGAGGTTTTTACACTTGTCTGTACTTTGAACTATCGTGTTCTTGAGAGGCTTAGGTCTTGCCCTCTCATTTTTAGGGTTATGAAGAGAACCTGGGGAATAAACTCGGGCTTCAGTTCCTGACACTAAGCTTACTGTCTCTGGTCTCATTCCTGCTATCTCTAATATTTGTCAATCCACATTCTCCTCATACCAAGGACCATTTGTTCAGTAGTTGGGTGGGACCCAGCTATAGGACAAGTGACTTGTTTTTTTGGTTTTTTTCTTTTCATTTTTTGTTTTTGCTTTTCTTAACCAATGCAAATAGAAAACGAGAGGTGAGAAATGACACAGGTAAACAGAACACAAGCAGAAAACAACCTAGATGGTGTGGGAACCTTATTCAGTTATGATTCAAAATTTCAGTAAAATGCATTGGATTTAAAAATGATGAGGAGGGCTGGAGAGATGGCTCAGTGGTTAAGAGCACTGACTGCTCTTCCAGAGGACCTGAGTTTGATTCCCAGCATCCACAAGGCAGCTAACAACTGTCTGTAATTCCAAGATCTGACACCCTTACACAGTTACACATGCAGGCAAAATACCAATTCACATAAAAAATAAAACTAAATATAAAAATGATCAGGAGATACAAACATAGACTCCATAGAGAAAATGTTAAGAAATTTTTGTATTATATATGGCAATGCTATTATTATTCTGTTAAATTTTTATTTATTTATTTACTTATTTACTTATTTTGTGGCAGGGAAAATGGTTACATGCCTTGGCAAACTGCGGAGATCAGAGGACAATTTTCACGAGTCAGTTTTCTTCTTCTGCCTCATGGCATCTGGGGATTGAACTCAGGTCAGGCTTGGCATAACTACTTTTACCCACTCAGTCATCTTGCCAGCACAGCACTAACTGTTCTTTAAAAAAATAAAGGTGCTGGAGAGCTCACTCAGCAATCAAGAGCAATTGCAGAAGTCCTAGCTTCAGTCCCCAGCATCTACACCAAGTTCTCCAGAAGCCAACACCCTTTCCAGCATCCATGGGTATGGAAAACAAAATGTATAGCCAGCAACCACAGGCTTTGCCTCATGGCTCAGAGTGCAGGAAAAAGTCATGCAGGGCCCTAAAAAATGTCAGAAAACAAATGTGTTTTGGGACTGCTGTATAGTTCAATGATAGAGTCATTGGCAGAGTTACTATCATGGGTAAGGCTCTGGGTTTGCTCTCTAGCTGCAAATAATAAACATAAAAACAAATAAATGGGTAATTATAATGTGTTTATATTTGGGACTATAATGATATGCTTCATTGTCTTTCTTTTTTTCTTTTTCTTTTTTTGAGACAAGGTCTTTCTGTACAAGCCAGGGGGACCTGGAACTCATGGCCATCATTATGACTCAGCCTCCCTCCCATAGGCTGCGATTATAAGTGTAAGCCACCATGCCCAAGCTATTAGCTAAGACAGGGTCTTTCTATATATTCCTCAAGTGCCAAGCTTATAGGCATACATTACTATGCCCTCAGTGAAACATACGTGCTCTGTGTATGTGCGTGTGTCCTGACAAATATTGCATGTGTTTATTATTTATGGCATGCTGTTTTGAAATACATATACATTGTGAAATGGTGTAATGCCTCAGTGGAGTTAATAAATGTGCAATGTGCACTTATTATTTTGCAGTGAAAACAAATAGACTCTCAGCTGTTTTCAAATACATGTTATATTGTTACTAACCATGTTGTACAATAGATTCCAAACATATTCCTCTTAAGAGATAAGTTTACATATATTTTGGCATCATCTCCTCAGTCTTTACAACCAGGGCTGGGCCATAAAAGTCCCACCTAGAAAACCATTAATGGATGAGGTTTGCCTAGAATGGTGGAGGCCACAGACCGCCGACCACCACACTTGCCTATAATTCTTGGGTTAGAAGTGATGACATCAAGCTGTCATTGTTGAAAGTTCACACTGAGACAAGGCAAGGCGGGTATTTAAAGGCAGCTATGACAAAGAGATAGAATCAGAAGGAGAAGAATCTAGATTTTAAAACGAGAAGTTCTCAAACTCTGGAGTGTCAGTACCAAGAATCACATAGAGAAAACATCTAAAAGACGAGCCATTTCAAAGAGAGAATAGAAGTGAGGCTCAATCAATCAGTGACTCATGTGTGGCCAGTGAAGTTCCAGGTTGATGGCAGGGACAAAGAGGGAGTTAATCTTGATTGTCAACTTGATGGGATTTAAAATCACCATGGAAACAAATCTTGAGCATGGATGTGAATGAGATCTACATTAGGTTACTTGAGGTGGCAAGAGCCATCCTAAGTACGAACAAGTACCATTCTGTGGCACTAGATAAAATGAAGTCAGCTGAGTACAAATATTTTGGAACAAGGCACCTTCTGCCCTTCCCCCAACCAGCACCTTTCCTGTTAGGATGGACTGTGCCTTGGAACTATAAGTCAAAAAATCCTTCCTTATGTGCTCTCTGCCAGGTATTTTATGGCAGTAACAAGAAAAGTTAGTATATAGGCTGAGTACCACAGGTGTCCTCCTGGCCAAATAAATCCCAGCTCTACAGTGTCCTTGTTAGGACTTTGTGTGGATTTGGTATGGTTTGGGTTTACCCAGTTATCTGGTGGCAGATTTCAATGGATGCACGTGGGAATGGGGCAGAAGGCAGCAGTGGATAGCAGGAGATGCTTAAAGCTTTTTCTAGGTAGAAAAGAGCTTTATTGTCAGATGGGTATGGTTATGATTAACAGAGAAGGTTATGATAACAGGAGTTACGATAGTAGAGATGGTTATAATAAGCAGAAAAAAAGAGGGGGGAACTCCCAAGAGAAACAAAGGAGAGAGAGAGATTCATTTATTATGCATACAGTTTTACAGAAGAGGGCACCAGACCTCATCATAGATGGTTTTGAGCCACCATGTGGTTTTTCTGGGAATTGAACTCAGGTCCTCTGGAAGAACAGTCAGTGCTCTTAACCTCTGAGCCATCTCTCCAGCCCCGAGAGAGAGATTCAGAAGCTGGAATCCTGCTGTAAATGGGGCTTGATGTCAGAGCTCAGAGGAGGGTGTGGCTTTAGAAACTAACAGTCCTAGCTGAGTCCATTCCTTAAAATACATTGTGCCTCCATCTCATCATCCATAAGCAACATTTGAAACAGTGCCTGGTCCTTTGCAGGTGCAATGAGAAATAAGAATCAAGCCAACAGAACTGTTTGGCCTAGTGTCTGAATAATAACATGCTCTTAGAAATTATACCTATTATCGTTGTTAGTATCAAGCCCACGGATTTGTCACAGTCTGTGGGAAGGGATGAGGAAAAGGCGAACACTGAGGAGGAGACACACAGAACTCACAGTCTACCTGACTAAAGGGAAGACTGGAAGAAGACTCCCCTAAGAACTTGGAGACAGAAAGGAAGCCTGGGCAGCAGAGTGCTTCCTAACGAAAGAGCCATTACTCAGCAAGGAAGACTCCTACCTGGCAGATTCATAGTCAGGAGAGCAGTGGACTGTAGAGTCACTGGGAAGTGAGAATGACCAGCAAGGAGCATCACTGGACTTAGGACTGGAGACATAGGAAAACAAGAAAAAGATGAATAAGGACAGGTTGTTTCAGATACAAGAAGCTTGGGCAGGTTTGGGAGGTGATGGTACAGAATCATTAAGGGTAATAAATGATAGACAAGGAAAGAGGGGCAGGATGCTGCTTAGTGCAAGATGCTGGGGCTGACAAGCTCAAGGGATTAGGCAGTAACAGCCTAAGGATTATGGAAACTATGGAATAGCAATGATACACCCATGTGTCTGTTTCAATAGCAATAGCCCCATAGACTCACGTGTTTGAATACTTGGCCTATGGGAAATGACACTTTTAGGAAGTGTGGCCTTGGAGAAAGTGTGTCACTGTGGAGGTGGGCCATGAGGTCTCATATGCTCAAGCTAGGCCTATTGTGGTAGTCTTATGCTGTCTACAAATCAAGATGTGGAACTCTTAACTATTCTCCAGTATCATGTCTGCCTTTGTGTGACCATGGCCCCACCGTGGCAATAATGAACTAAACCTCTAAACTGTAAGCCAGCCTCAAATGTTTTCTTGTAGAAGACTTGCCATAGCCATGGTGTCTCTTCACAGCAATAAAACCCAACTATGACATCCTGCCAAATTGGCTGCTTGTATTTATAGAGTAGATGAGATGGGGTGGATAGATGTCCTGTGTGTGTGTGTGTGTGTGTGTGTGTGTGTGTGTGTGTATGAATGGGTGTTTTGCCTGCATGTATGTCTGTATACCTGGTACCCTCAGAGGTCAGAAGAGGGTATCTACTCCCTGGGAACGGGAGTTACAGATGAGCAGCCATGTGGGTGATAAGGAGCAACCAGTGCCCTTAACTGCTGAGTCATCTCTCCAACCCCAGTGATTTCTTTTTTAACCTCCAGTTAAATAGGGCTAATTTATATTCTAGTAATTATTCATCAGATTGGGATAGAGATTCCACTAGCACTCTGTTTAAGTTTTGTTCTTGGACTCAGTTTAGATCCATGGTTGCATTCTGCTGGCCCCTTCCCATTTTGTGATGAGCTGGGTAACAGAAAGTTGCAGAAGCAGAAAGTTCTTGGCCTCTGTCCAAAGAAAAAGACATTATTATTATAACTATTGGCAAGATTATAGGTAAGGAGAACAGCATACAAGTAAATAAACCTTATGTTCATATTTTCTTCAGTATGGAAGAGTGAAAAGAAATAGCCCCAAGATTTCTACTCTCAGTCTAACGTGGAGGAAGAACGGGAGAGTGAGCTGGACACAGTTAGCAGACTCTGCCTGTTCTGGACTCTCCTTCAACCGAGTGGACCCCAGGGATTGAGCGCAGGTCTCCTGAGCCTCCTTGGAGCTTCTCTTCCATAGTTTTGCTATCCTAGTAAATGTTTGCTCCAAATCATCATCTAGATACAAGAATTAAAGTGAGTCTGGAGTTCATGTCTATAACCCCAGCACTCAAGAGGCTGAGACAGGAGGATTATAAGGATTATAAATTTGAGGACAACCTCTAGTACATAGCAAGATTCTCTCAGCACACACACACTAATTACCTGCCTTATACAATAAAAATTGCCATTACTCTGTTAGTGTAATCTGTTTTCTGAATTTATTGAAACTGTGTTCAGATTGAAATAAATAGACATGAAGTAGGCATTGGAATGGAAGTGGCAGTAAAGTGGTGGGATAATATGTAAATGAGTGTGGAAAGGTTTACACGTTCTTTGTTAAGTTCCTGTGAGCTATTCTCAGTGGTGGAATATATTACATTTTTTTCTTAAGTTACAAAAAGCAACTTGATACTGACTTATTAAATTACAGTCTGGAATTTTCTCTTAAGGCAATTACAGCATTTTACATTTTCGTGCAATAATTCTCTTCTTCTCTTTTTTGTGTATTTTTTCTGTTACAGCTTTCTAATGTATTCTAAAATTATTTTCAAGTGTAAGATTGCTGTAAAAATACCTACCCATCAGATGTGATAATCATTGTCATTTTTTTCTTTCACTATTTTTTTCATCAAATAAAGAAAGCTGATATAACATTTGCCAAAGAAACAAAAGACACCCAGTTATTTCTAGGCTTGGGCAGCAGACACTATTCCATTGCCAAGAAGAAAATACAATCTACCTGAGAAACAAGATATTACTCTTAGTTGAATAGCAAGGTTAGGAGGGCATAGGTAGGTTATGATGACCTTCAAGGAGGACACAATGTCATCATCCTCCCAAGTCACCCACAAGAGAATAAACTTTTAACGACTATTAAAATTCTCCTACCTCCATAAAGCTATGTCAGCTCACTACAGACAGTAACAACAATATAGGAACTGTTTGACCTTCTTGCCACCAGTTAAGATTTATTGCTAGTTCCTACATGGCTACTTGCTTGAGTTTCTGGAAAAACAAGAAATATTTCTAAACCCTCATTATGAGAAGAGCTATTTGCAATTCACAGGTAAATGAAGCAAGCTTTATAGGTACCCAGATGTGATCAGGCATCTGTTACATGAAGCCCTGGCAAGTTAAACAGGTTGTATCTTGTCCTCTGAAATAGCTAAGAATGCCCTCAGCTCTGCACAGCGCTCACAGGCCCCAGTGTGACTCTTGGGAAAAGGTTTAAGAGGAAACAGGCCAGCTGCTCCCTCACCTTCGATGTTACCCGTTGCAGTAAAGCAAAAAAAAAAAAAAAGCAAAGAGCGCTAAACTCTCAGTGAACCGATTTCTCAGTTTATTGAGCTGAATTCCCTGGTGCTGCACTGGGTGTCTTCGATACAAGATGCTCAAGTCAGAACTCAGAGAAGAAAGCAGTTACACAGACTTGGTTGTAGTCCCTGGAGAACACCCTATGCAGACTCCGTGGGAAAAAAAGATACCCACCTGGAGATCAGAAAGGCTTCCAGCCTGGGCTGCCCCAACTCAGACCAGGGAATTCCTCTCACATGTCTTCAACACAAAAAACAATGAACCGGTGGGCTACCCATTTTTGCAATTTCACTGGAAAAGCTGAGCAGTAGTTATAGTAGCTGCTATATACTGGACTAGGGTGCTGAGGTATAGGGCCAGCCCTTTGACTTCCTGGGTTATTCATGCACAAATTTGTCTATAGATAAAGCATTCGAGAACAAATTGTGGGCTGGGGAACTACCAAAGCAAGTGCGGCTCTTGGCATCAAGTCTGATAACCTGACTTTATTCCCTGGTTCTCGGAACCCACACTATAGAAGGAGAAAACTGATGATTTCCACAAGTTATACTCTGACCTCCACATGCACACCTGTACACACACACACACACACACACACACACACACACAGCAAGCACACGTACACACACACTATTTTTTAAGTAGAAGAAGTGAGATAATCCTAAAACAAAACAAAACTAGCATCGTGAGACACTGCATCCAGAACATCACACCCTTCTCTGTCTAGTTCTCTATAAAGGAATGAACAGGGGGGCTAGCTCTGCTTCCAAATTGGGTCCTACTCTTATAAGCAGCAGATCCATTAAATTGGACCAACAATCTGTCATCAAATGTTCACAATAGCATGTGCCCTCCAGGACCACCTGTGCGTTCCTGAGGGATGGCTTGGTGGTTAAGAACACTGGCTATTCTTCCAGAGGGCCCAGGCTCAATTCCTAGTATCTAACTGTCTGTAACTCCAGTTCCAGACGATCTGACACCCTCACACAGACATACATGGCAAAACACACACACACACACACACAAAAAGTTGTTTTAAAGACAAATGAGGCATGGAGTTTCATGCCTTTAATCTCAGTGCTTGGGAGACAGAGGCAGGTAGATCTTACTGAAGTTAGAGGTCAGCTTGGTCTACAAAGTGTACAGTCGAGACTATATGGAAAAACAAAACAAATAAACCAAGAGAAAATTTACCCAGATGCCACGACAGTGGTGCATGCCATTTATCCAGTGGGTCTCAAGCTTTCTAAGGCTGTAGCCCTTTAATACAGTCATGTTGTGGGGACCCCAGGCATAAAATTATTTTTTTTCTATTTCATAAGTATGATTTTCTGCTGTTATGAATACCTGATGTGGGAGATATCTGATGTACTACTTCCAGGGGGTCTCGACCCACAGGTTGAGAACTAATACTTTAACCTCAGCACTGAGGGGCAGAAGTAGATTGATCTCTGAGTTTGAGGCCAGTGTGATCTACAGAGGGAATTCCAGGGCAGCCAGGGCTACACAGAGAAAACCTGCTGCAGAGAAAAAAAAAGAATGAAGGAAGGACGAAAGGAAGGAAAAGAGAAAGGAAACAAAGAACCTCTCCTCATCTGTCTTTGGCTTCTTCAGGCTAGCCCTTCCTTGGATCAACCCCCTTCTCCCTCTCACCCCCTCTCTTCAGCCCTTTCTCAAGGCTCACTGTCACTGTCTTTTCCTACTCTTGTTCTATGCCTTGAAATAAATTCTGCTAGACTGATTTAATTTCTTCCTCCAGCTATAATTTTTTGGCTAATATTTCCTAGAAATCACAAAATGTTGCTATTGCTGTTGCTCAGTACATGACGGCAGAGAAAGAACTAGACACATATGTCCTATAGCCTGCATCACAGCTACACAGTACCACTCGTGTCTCATCCATTATTCCCCTAGTCTCTGTTCTATTATTATTTCCAAGTAGCTCTAGGCAGCTTGGTGCTTCCAAACTTCTGGGACCATTGGCAGGAATAGTAATGAGTTACCCAACTGCGGCAACAAATTCAACCTTGCAAATATTTCTGCAAATAAGTAGGAAATTATGTATGGTCCTGACTGCTGGAACTCACCCCTGAGGATGTAGTAGTAGGCCCACTGAAGAGGCACAGAGTTGGCATTGCCCAGCAGAGTGGGGCACATGAGGGAATTAATTACTACTCCCATGAAGAAGAATAACACTGAAGTTATAGACCCACAATTTTATATTTTACTGACTCAAAAGCTTGTACTAACATTATAACTTCTCAGAAATGGAGCCACACCTAACAATAAGCAGCCCTTTTTATTGTTAGCAAAATATAAAATAATGGTGTATCTTGAAATCTATAAAGCCATGAACTTAAAATTAGAGCATTTAAAAGATAAGGTCCAAAAAAAATAGTTTCATGTATTGTGTAACATGGTGACTACAAAGAGTTCTATTTTTCAAAAATCACAAACAGAGTAGATTTTGAAGTTCATCAACACTGCTGAGCACGGGTGGCCCACCATGCCTTCAGTCCCAGCACTTGGAAGACAGAGGCAGGTGGATCTCTGAGTGAGTTCAAGGTCAGCCTGGTCTACAGAGTGAGTTTCAGGACAGCCAAGGCTACACAACAAAATCTTTTCTCAAAAACAAAATGAAGCAATAAATAAATAAATAAATGTTGTTAACAGCATAAATAGTTGAGGTAATGTGTATATATTAGTTAGCTCAACTGAGCCATTCCACAATGCATAAGGACTTTTAAATATCCTGCAGTTTAGAAAACACATAGAAATCTTATTTGACAGGTATATTTTTCAAAATATATATATTTGTTCATTTAATTTAATTTTATGAGTATGGGTGTTTTGCCTGCATTTATGTCTTTGCTCCATATGTGTGTCTGGTGTGCATGGACCTCAGAAGAGGGCATTAGCTACTCTAGAAGTGGAGTTACAGATGGTTGTGAGCCAGCATGTGGCTGATGTGAATTGAATCCTAGTCTTTTATGGGAACAACCAGTGTTCTTAACTACTGAACTATCTCTCCAGCCTCCCAGATTTATTTCTAAGAATCTATTTTTTTTCTGCAAGATGGTAAGTCCAGTGACTAAAAGATAGGTGTGGAATTCTGATAGACTGGCTTTGAATGTCAGCTCTTATGCTCATTGGCTCTAATCGCTGGAAAAGCTGCTTCATCTCTGAGTCTCCATATCTGAACCTGAAAAGTTGGACTAGGGACTAGCACCTTCTACTCAACCAGGCTGTGCAAGATTTTAACTCTACCGCTCGATGTGACCAGAGCAATACCTTGAGCCTGGTTAACAGTTGGGGGCCAATGATATGGCTCAGTGAGTAAGGGGCCTGTTGTACAAGCCTGAGTTCAATCTGCAAAAGCCACATAGAAGTGGGAAGAACAGACCTTTCTCATGATTAAATAAGTAACGGTGCTTGCCACCAGCCCTGACAACCTGACTCAAATCTCCAGAACCCAGTGATGAAAGAAGAAAACTGACTCCCACTGGATGTTCTCTGCCCTCCAATAGGCATGCCTTTACACAAGATCATCTAAACACACACACACACACACACATACACACACACACACACACACACACACACACACACACACAAATGTAATAAAAATCATTTAAAGGAAAGAAAAGAGGGAGGGAGAAAAGGAGAAGGGGAGGAAGGAGGGGGAGGGAGGGAGGCAAGGAAGTCTCCTTGCACATAGTTCTGCAGGAAAACACATGCTTAGTATGCATGAGGTTTGGGTTTGATTCCAGCACCTAAAATGAAGTGGAAGTTGCATACCCTCTGATTCATAACGCCATTGTGGGAACTTAGTTCTGCCCACCATACTGAGCACTGTGAACACAGCCTGCATGTTAAACCTCAGGGAGATGGGTGAGCGCAACCGAGCTGAGAGAGACTGGCTGGCTGCTTCAAAGAGTAAAGCACAGTGTTACATTCTGTCTTTAATTTTTATATCCTAATGTCTGGGGTAAGGCCAAGAGGTAGAGAGCATGCCTAGCAGGTGTGAGAATGTGAGCTACATCCTCAGCAATACAAATAAAGAAATCAGGAAGTTTTCCATCCTTGGTGTCCCTCACATTTTTTCAATTGTAAATGTATGGGCCTTTTGACTGCCTGTATTTCTGTGTGTCACTTGTGTACCTGATCTCACTGAAGGACAGAAGAGGCCAAAAGATCCTCTGGCACTAAAGTTAAGCTACAGATGGTTGTGAGCAGCCATGTGGGTGCTGGAAATCAAACCTGGTCCTCTGAAAAAGCAGCCAGTGCTATCAACCACTGAGCCATTTCTCCACTTCCCTGGTGACAGACTAATCATTTATATGATAAAAAAAGTTTTAGGAGCACCTAGCAAGCAATGCTAGCCGCCAAGCAGCGGCCGAGAGAAGCAAGGACCTGACTCCATCACAAAGTCTCCATATGACATTAGCCCCGGCCACACCTTCACTTTAGTCCACAGAAACTGGGTTTTGGGATTCTCACCTCCTGAACTGTGAGGTAATGGATATTTGTTGTAAGCCACCCAACTGTGGCAATTTGTGACCACAGCTACAGGAAATGAATGCAGTGAGGTTGTCCTTAGCTTTAATCCCAGTCATTATTTTCTGAGCCATAGTCCTTGGCCAAAATGTTCCAAGCTGACACTAATTTGACCTCTTCATTGAATTTAGAGATTTGAATCTAGCTGACTGAGCCTTTACCTGAGAAAAATAAAGAGGGTTGTCATCGATAGTTAGAATTTCATTAAAAAACAGCCTAAACAAGGGTGCCCTATTTGGTGAATTTGAGGCTGGAAACTGGGAGGAAATTCCCAGAGTTCATTTTCACTCATTAACTTATTCAGTAATATTCACCGGACACCTGCCATGGGCCAAGCACCAGCTCAGAGTTGTAGAAACAACAATATATTAGCAAAGTTCCCTTGGGGGCTTTTCCGACAGCTTCAGCCTTCAGCGTAGAGGATAGAAAAGGCAAAAGGGCCCAAGATGGAATAAATAAATATGAAAAACTCACTTTATGAACAATGCACACACGCAAAAAAGAGAGAGAGAGAGAAAGAGAAAGAAAAAAAGAAGGAAAAAGAAAAAATCCTCTCTAACACCTAAGTGTAGCCCTGCAAACAGAGCAAATGTGTCATGGGAAAGGAGACCTTCCCAAATGTGCAAATCAGGCCAAGAAGGTCATTCTCTTGCCAGACACAGAGCAAAGCCCTCAGGACAGACACAGAGTTAAACCATTCCTGAACACAGGCTAGGAAGGGGTAAATGAAGGCTGATAGGAGCATCTGTTTCATACTGCTGCATCCTGCGGGGAAATTCAATCTTATTTAATGATGGGTACCGAGTTCTAGGCAACTAGGAGCGAGAAGCTGGTGTGTGCCATCACATGGGATGACTCTAGATATGAATGTACTATACATTTTGAAAGGCTAGAAAAAAAGAATTGTAAAAGTTGTACAATAAAGAAATGAAATATTTTAAGGAGATATATACTTAAGAATATTTATTAAGCCGGACATAAATATTACATGGGAACATTACATAAGTGTGTGAAAATTTTATGTGTTTATGTATGCTTAATTAAATTTTAACAAAATTAAGCCTTGAATTTCAAAATGCATGCATCGGAACACATGACGCCCAGTAAACATACATAACTGTTATTTGTCAATCAAAAACTAAAATAAACCTAACATTTAAAAATTAAATCATCAAATACAAAATATATGCATGGTTCAGTCACTAACGCTGAACCCTCATCAGTTGAATAAAAGGATATTTAAACCATATTCATCAGTCAACATAGAGTAACTTTTTATATCTACAGTTGACCATAGTCTCACATCTACATAGGCTTTTAAAGTCTGAAACAGTCACTGCTATCTTCATATGATCTTGGGGAGAGTCATAAAAGTCTAGGGGACAAACCGAATTGTCCAAGATAGCTGACGACATAATCAAATTATCCGGTTCAAAGGGCAAGCTGTATAATACAAGACCATCAAAGGAAGAGAAAGTCCTCTCTCCTCACTCAGTAATAAGTTTCTATCACTTAATATTTTCATGTGAAATCACCTTCTTCCTCCCTTTTATTTTCTGTATACTCAACACTATCTGTGGAGATTTTTTTTCACCCAGAAAATAGCAGAATGACAAGCATTCTTGCTAAGAAAATCTAATATCACACATCTTGACAAATCTCTTCAGACATTCCTCACTTCATTCAAAGATCTGGCCTCCTCTGACAGACTGAAGGGATGAGCCAGCAGGAACCTTATTTGCCTGGTGGGGTGGGGGTACAGGAGTTGAATAGCTCCCTGGGAAATTCTGCCACCCAAGGAAGGCTCTCAAAGGTCAGAATCAAGGTTGGCTCCCTAACAATGCCTCCCTAGTCCCAAAGGAAGGGGGACTCTTAAGTGCAGTCCGGTCTGTGAATTAGATTTGCCACCAGCCCAGCCCCCATGAACACAAGTTGGCGTCCTCAAGAGGGGCATACAAGGCAACTCCAGCTTTTACTAGAATTTGCTGGTCAGCTTTAACAGGAAGCGTTTGTGCCACTTCATATAATTCTTGCTCAAAACAGCAATGATAGTGAAGGCAAGACTCACGGCACCCAGGGAGGGTCTCGATGGACACTGTGAAGACTTGATCAGCTATACGGGAAATGTGGGAAAGGAAGAACCGAGTGTCTTTAACAAATAGCTTTTAAAAGATGATAAAGCAACTCTGGAGCCAAGACTGGGTGGGTAAAGTGCCTGCTATTTAGGCATTAGGACCTGAGTTAGGTCCCCAGCACCCACATAAAAGCCAGATGCGGATAAGGGGTTGAGGGTGACTCCGTGGTAAGACACTTGCCCTACAAGCCTGATGATCTCTGTTGGATCCCTAGAACCTACATGACAGTAAAAAGATTCCATAAAATGTGAGCTCTGCACCCTCGTCATGCTCACACCCACACACTTACATGCACCTTTGAAAAATGTAAAGAAAGAGAGAGAAAAAAGGAAAGATAGACAATATAAGAATTATACAATATTAGTCATTATTGCAACTGGCCATGTCTGCAAATGAATTATAATACTCAATGCTGTGTTTGAAATTCCAGCGACTGGAAACAAATTATTCATTCACCTTTGCACTCCTCCGGCTCATTCTCCTTGCTGTTCCCACAGTGACTGGCCCACTCACTGCCGGGCTCTTGAAATTCCTCAGAAGCACTTGACTGAACTGTCCTTAAATGCTCAGTTCAAATCCTGCCTTTTCAAAGTCTCCCATGGCAATCTCTGCACAAAGTAGAGATCACTCCATTTTCTGAGATTCTGGGCACCTGAAGTCTGTTAGAGACTGTCAGTTTGCTGTGCTCCTTAGTTAGCTAACTTTCGAGTGTTTTGTATCTCTGGCTGGGCTAACACTCTCTCAGGATAGGGCGCATGCCTGTTGGCTATTCTTTCACCATGACAGCTAGACCTCATACACTAAATAGTATATTGTAATAGTAGTTGTAAATACTCTGGACCTGGTACTAAATGATTGGGGAAGTCTCTTTAAAAGCCCTGCCCTATCTTGAAAAACCAAAAACCAACCAAACAAAAACACCCGAAGTGAGAAATCTGTAAAGGTGATCTAGTCCCTGCCTTAGGACTGCAAGGAAGAGAAAAATCAACTCTGGCACAAGCCAAGAGTTGGAATGTATTGATTCACACAGCTGCAAAACTTGGGTGTAGATTCAAACCAACAGAGGTTTACATTCCCTTCTTCCCTTTCTTCATCTCCCGACTTTGTCATTTGTGACAGATCCTGCTCTTGTCACCTTGGGGGAGGAAATAGTACTATGTTTCTCAACATGCATATATTAAAATGTCAATAGAAGATTCTGGTTGGGCGGGAAGGGTGTGCTGCCCAGGTAATCACTGTGGCTGAGGAACAAGAAACTAAGGAGGGGCACATGGTTCCCCCAAAGGAAGGGGAGGTAACAGTTACCAGAAGGGTGGAGGGGAAAAATGCAGAAAAGAAGCCATTAAGACCCTTTCTTGCATCTCTATAGAGTCCTCCACTATATTCCTAGCTCTAACTTTTGGGAACTGGTCCTGAGCCAGCCTTCTGGGACCTCCACCACACTGCCATGACATGTTGTACTTTTGCTATACCTCAGATAATGAGAGTATTTTTGTAAAATAAACAGCTACATTGTTTTTAACCTTGTGTGTGTGTGTATGCATTTTCGTGTATCTAGCTATGTGAGTGTACGTACACATGTATGTGCAGGGACCTAAAGAGGGTGTTCAGAACCTTAGAGAAGTGACCTGGGTGCTGGAACTGAGTAGCTAGCACTTTCTTTCTCTCTTTCCTTCCTTCCTTCCTTCCTTCCTTCCTCCTCCTCCTCTTCCTCCTTGATAGGATTTCTGCTAATTTATAGGCTCCCTGACATTTGATTCGGCCACTCTGGAATACTACCCGCTCGCTCACTCTCAACAGATCTGCTTTCTTGTTCTGTACCAACACCTGGATCTCTGGCAGAGTTACACACCTCTGGCCCTTCTGCTGGATGTGAGGCTTGTTTTTTGTTGTTGTTTGTTTTGGTTTTTTAGCACTGCCCTCACCCTCTTGCTTTTCTCAAAGTCCTAGTA
>PVIH01013483.1:41843-58397 GCA_004025045.1 Sigmodon hispidus
TTTTTTTTTTTTTTTTTTTTTTTTTTTTTTTTTTTTTTTTTTTTTTTTTTTTTTTTTTTTTTTTTTTTTTTTTTTTTTTTTTTTTTTTTTTTTTTTTTTTTTTTTTTTTTTTTTTTTTTTTTTTTTTTTTTTTTTTTTTTTTTTTTTTTTTTTTTTTTTTTTTTTTTTTTGTAAAACTCTTCACTACTCCTTTCAAATCAAATTGAGCCTTGGTTTACCTTGAACCAGGCTGTTGGGGAACTGAGAAAGAATTTTCCACTCTCTTTTTCTTTGTTCCAAGACCCATTTGTTTCTGTCTGCTCTCCTCCCTATACTTTTTAAACATCCTGTCTGTTTGTATGTTCCAACAGGGAGTCAGAGATGGAGCTTTGTCTTGCTCAGCACATGCTGGTTCTCTCCTGTCTATCCACTGATCTAACCCTCAGTAAGGTATGTATGGACTGAATACATACATGAACCCTTTGTCTGTGACTGAATCTAAATCCCAATTTTAGAGCTGATTTTTCTATCATTCCTTTCTAGGTGGACACATGTACTTGCCTGGCTCCTGCAGCCTGCTGGCCCACCTGGATACCTCCCTTCTCTTTGGCTCTTTTCTGGCTTTCTCCTCACCTTACATACAGTCAGCCTGCAGATGCACCATGCTATCTCTGTTTCTGCCTGCAGCCCTGCAGCTTGCTTTCACTCTCAAACAGCCTGGCCTCAGTACAAAGCAATGGCCAAAATTGGCACACTTGTGATTTCCAAATTCTCACAAATCATTAACAATTGCTACTGCAACAGACAAAGGTCCTCAAATGTAGTATACCTAAACTTGCTCTTATACTTCAAAAGTCCCTACCTCTAAGGCTTTATTGCACCACTCGTAAGACTTTTTATCTCTATGATTTCTTTGCACTCTGCTCTCACACACAAATAATAGTATCTTAAGATTATACTATAAACTATTATCTCAGGATTTGTAAATTGCCCATTGGGTATGGTTTAAAATATGTATAATTTATAATAAAATTGGTTTTAAATTTATAAAAAAAGGGCTTGTAATTAAAATTCTATACATGGTTATATATGTGATTCAATTCCTATTTAAGATATGTATGTATGTATGTACATATGTGACTTGGATTTAACTCTATATATGTGTGAATTTAAGCCAGATTTAACTCTGTGCATGTAACTTAGATTCAAATAATATTTAGGAAAATATGTTTAAATGGCCATCACATGGGTCTCCTCCATCTTGCCTGATGACCTCCTCAGGAGGTAGGCAGCCACATGGCTGGCAACCATCTTTACTAAGGTTAAAGAGTACATATCATGTGACACTTCTCAGTCCGAATGAGCTCTCTTTCATTGTATCTTCTTTAGACTAAGGAAGCAACACGTCTCAAATATTTTGGATTGGTGTGGACTTTTGTATGATGATGGAAATATAAGGTTATATTTTTTACAACATGCTGTATATGTGATTCAACTTTGGTTTACTCTATACAGTGATAAAAATGTAAGATTATAAAAATCTATTGAGATTAACAAAAGCTGACTTAGAGATTTATACCTAAGTACTTATATCTTTGCCAAGTTTTTAACACCAAGCTTTACAGAATTTAGATAAGTGGCAACATGAGTTTGACAAATAAGGTATTTGGAAAAGTAAGATATACATTTCATAATGGAATGTCTGGTCCCAAGAGGGTTCTTTTCCCAGGGTTGGGCTTTAGGGTTGCTTTTCTTGCCTTCTCAGGAGACAGCCTTAGAGATCACAGTAAACGTGTTCAGTTCTCACCCACAGATCGGCTGTCTTGCTTTCTTTGCTGAACCCATTATCTATTATTAAAAAGTTTTATTTTGATACTAGAAGAGCTTCAACTCAAAATCATTATTTTTAAGGCTAAGCATAACAGGGATGAAATATAAAGTCCTGTTCTTATAAAAGCTACTAGCTTATTGTAAGCTCTTAAGAATAATTAAGAAATGCAAGTTAATGGTCAGTCATCTTAAACAGGATTGGAACATAAAGTCCTCTTCTTATAAAAGTTTCTAACTTATTGTAGATTTTTAAGGAACACAAGTTAATAGTCATCTTACAAATGATCAAATTCGGGGCTGGAGAGATGGCTCAGCGGTTAAGAGCACCGTCTGCTCTTCCAGAGGACCTGAGTTCGATTCCCAGCACCCACATGGCAGCTAACAACTGTCTGTAGTTCCAGTTCCAGGCGAATACCAAGGCAAATAAATAGATAAAGTTTTTTTTAAAAAAAAAAAAAAACAAAACAAATGATCAAATTCTTTAATTGCAATCATGCTAAGTTCTAATATAATTAAGTACAGGGATAAGCCTTACTTAGCTCCTGAATATGTTTCCAAAGTTAAGCTTAGAACAAGTAACTAGAAACAAGCAAAGGTTACCTATTCAGATATACCTAACGGGTAGATAGATGGTCTTCAAATGCTTCAGAGATCTGCAGAATATGGCATTTAAAGTGTATAATAATAATAATAATAATAAAGCTTTTCATGGTAGAGAGACATGCCAGAACCTGGCAACACTGCTGTCTCCTCCAAAGACGATAGATTGGCACAGAAAAACTGTCACCTGAAACTTGCTTTAAATGTGGCAATGTCAGTCACTGTAAAAAAAAAAAAAAAAAAAAAAAAAAAAAAAAAAAAAAAAAAAAAAAAAAACCCTTTTACCTCAACTGCTGCCAGGCCAGACTGTACAGACTGAGGAGAATCAGAACCCTGGGGAAACCCACTTTGCCTAGACAAAGTAGGCTGCCCCCTTCCCAAGTTCCTACACCACGGGAAAGTCTGTCAAATCTTCTGAGCTTGGCAGCTGAAGACTGATGCTGCCTTGAGACCTCTGTCTCTAACAACCATGGAGAAAACTGGGATAGCTGTCTAGGCAGCCAGTAAGTCTCTATTGTTTTTAATAGATTCAAAAGCTGCTTGGTCTGCACTTGCTTACTCAGGTAAAATGTATTCTCAGAACTCTGATGGTGTCTGATGACTAGGCCAGTGATAGCTTTGTAGTTAAACAGCAGCAACCAAGGCTTCAGCTGCCTTCTTAGTTCTCTTGTGTGTAAAATCCAGGCCACAGGCCTCTCTCTCCTAGCTACTACTAAGTCTAGACACAATTTACCAGACTCAGAAAAGAAATAACTTACAGAACAGATTTCTACGTAACTATTCCTTTATTGAAAGGAGCTGGCTTACGTCTGTTCTTAGTAATCATCCACCTGTGTGTCCTGGTAAGTAGATAGAAAAAGTGTAGTTTATGTGAAGATGTGAAAGCTTGAGTTGTGAAAATTTAAAATGTTTTAGGATCTAAGGTGTTTTCTGGCGTGTAAATGTAAGCTATAAAGTCTAGAGGATGTGAAAGCTTAAATGGTGATTTTTTTTTAAAAAAAAAAAAAAGTAATTTAAGGTGTATAAAAGAATAAAACGTGTTTTAGATTTCTTTTGCTATCTATGCTACTGTTATAGTAAGACTCCAAAAGTTCATAGTCTTAACGTTAGGCAATGAAATTCTGATAATCTATTATTCTAGATCTGGCAGAGTACCACCACTATTATTATAGTCACAAGCACAAGATTTTAAATTCCCTTTGGTTGTTTTTTGTTGTTGTTTTTGTTTTTGTTTTTTTTTAGAAAATATAGACTTTAAAGTGTTTTTTACTGTGTTAAAAACATCTATTAAATCAATATGCACCCAGTCTTCTGGATAGAGGAAAGACTGTTCATGCTTTTAACCAGAATCATTTTCTGGTCCCCTATGACTCAAAGGCCTGAGTCTGCTGCCTTTTCTACAATGGGGATTTCAGTATAGAATACAAACAGTGGGAATGCTAATATGTCTAAAACTTATCTCTTTTGTAAACTCAAAAAATCCTTGTAAACTCCAGGGACTTGAATATGCCTCAAAAAGGCATCAAATGGACCCTAGATAAGAACTGTCAATTAAGAGTCTAAATTCCCACCTACTGCCTATTCTTGAGGGTGGGATTTTCCCTACCTCCCCCTGGTCTTGGGACTCCCCTCCCTTAACTACTAGGACTTAAGAAAAAAATTTTCCCCTAAACTTCTTAACTTTATCTTCTGCTCTGCCAGCATTCTGCCAGGTCCCCTCAAGATCTGCATCCTGGACACCTTGAAAATGGCTACCCCAAGTGGTCTAACCCCACAGATTGCTTCAACTAGGCCCACAGATTCCTAGCACTGAAGACGATCCCACAGAACCTGGGCAGTAAGTGAAACATTCAGCTATTCCAGAACTTGGCCAGCATACTAGCTTTCTGAGGTCTCTCAAAGATGTCAACAACCCCGGACAACAGGAAGCCGTCTAGAGAGCATGGTGCTCTCATTCCCACCTCACCAGATACCCCTTTCTATTCCCTCACCTTTTCATAATAAACAAAAGGGAAGAATGTTAGTTCTTGCCAAGGCAGCAGAAAGCAGGTTACATTATCACCTGTCGCTAGGTGCTTTTTCACCATCAACTATGCAACTGGAGCACCCCTTAAAAGTCCACCAGGCACAGCTCGCTGTCTTGCTTCTTGCTCCTCTCTTGTTTTTTCCCTTGCTTCTCTTGCCTTTCTTGTCTCTTGATCCTCTTCCCTGTTCTCTGTCAGTCTGTCTGTCTGCCTGTCTCTCTCATATCCCAACTTCAACACGGCCATTTGTTATCTGTCCTTCCCCTCACTCCAATAAACCTTTAGCGCTAACTCTGTTGCCAGTGGCATGTACCTTGGCAGGACCTGCAGAAAGCTCCTGCTTCACTTTTTCTTTTCTTTTCTTTTCTTTTTTTTAAATCCCTACAGTCTCACTATGTAACCTTGGCTGTCCTGGAACTCGCTATAGAAATCAGAATGACTTTGAACTTACAGAGCCCCCCTTTCTCAGCCTCCTGAGTGCTATAACTGCAGGTGTGTACCACCATGCCCAAGGAAACTAGCATTCTTCACTGCTGAGCTGGTTCTCCTGCCCCCACAATTACATTATTTATCAAATCATGTAATGTAATGTCTCTAATCCTCTGAACAACACTACTGGCTGAGCATTTATAAGTAATATTAAGCCTCTGAATGAATTATCTGGGAAGTGGCTGCTGGGTATTAGAGAGTTTCTGGTGGGACAGCAACGTCCGACTACAATGGCCTGGGGACCAGTTGTAGCTTTCAGAGCATGACCCAATGATCTAGTCCCTTCCACTTCAAGTTTTCCAAACTTCTTCAGATAGCACCACAGCTGAGAGCCAGTCACACAACGCCTGAGCCTGTGGAGGATGTTCTCAGTCAAACCATGACAGGCACTGATAACTCTCACAGAGGTGAAGCCACCATGACTTCATCACCACCTAAAGCTCCAACTCCTAATACTGTCACTAACATGAATCATGACAAGAATAGCCATTCACAGCTCAACACTCAGCCTTCAGCCATGCCCTAGTTCATTGAATAAGTGCCAAACACCATGCTAATCATTTTACGTGTGTTATTTTAGTCATTGAAATTGTTTGTGTTAGTTACTTTCCTGTGTATGATAAAACACCTCAAGTAAAAGTAGCTTATGGATGTTGTGGAATCATGTTACGGTACACTGTGAATATATGCCTCTCTTACTGATTTAATAAAATGATGATTGGCCATAAGACAGACAGGAAGTGTGGGGCTACCAGACTAAGAAAACTCTGGGAAGAGGAAGAGTCCAAGAGAGATGCAGGGCAGATGCAGAGGAAAGAAGACAAAATGCTGCTCTGAGAAAAGGTACTAAGCTACTTGGCCAGTTTAAGAGTTAAGAGTTAGCAAGTTATATGACTACGTCATAGGCTGATCAGTATGAAAATAATGTAAGCTTCTGTGTGTTTCTTTGGGACTGTTAGTCCAGATCTCAGGGCTCTACAGAGCTAAGAAGCTTCAGGTGGACCCAGAAAGAAAGAGAAAAGAAAGAAGGCAAAAAGTTAAAGTTCAGGAAATTGTGCTTTGTGTCCATTTCTCTCTCCTGACTTCACAGAGTAAAAAGAAAGTCTGCTTCCAAGAATGCTGTTGACACTACTCACAAACAGCAATTGCTAACGAGAAGGCCTCAAAGCACCCCCATCCACTTCCCAACATCAAAGGGCAGTCCCATGTCCAGTCAGCTGGGCCATACAGCAAACAGAAATGCCTTTTTCCTGACAGGAGGAAAAGGAAAATGGACACTGAGGGTCTCAATTGCCACCTAAAATATAGAAGAGCTGCCCTGGTTTCACTCTGGCCGGGCTGGTTATAGATCCCTTAATCATATCACTTGTCTCTCTCTCTTCCTAGAAGCTTTATTTTCTTGGTCACTGTGACTTCCTTCTGCCTGTTCCTACTGAGACTCCAGGTTCTCTTTAGACCTAAGGACCATGCTTCCAACTCCTCCCCAACCCCCAAACACCAAACTACAATAGCTATTATTGGATCCTCCAGGGACTAAACTATCCTTGGTTTTCCTGTGTCCCTCCCTCATCTTTGGAAATCACTCCTTAAATAAACACTAAGTGTGCATGTGCCCTATGTTACCTGTCTAGACCTGCACTGACTCTCTTCATTATGCAATAGGGAAGTGGTCCAAGAGGCCTCTGTACTCAAGAGAGTTCGATATCTATGCTAGAGTCTGAGTGACAGTGTTCCCTCTAGACTAGCAATGGAAAAGGATAAAGAGGTATGGCCTCCCAGCGCCATGGGCTGGCTCTGCCACTTACCTGAAGAGGGGTGGTCCCCCGTGGCCCAGACCAACCAGCTCAGCTACCACCCAGACCTACATTCTGAGCCTTGGGTTGGCCTACCCTAACATCTACCCCATCTGTGACTTGCTGGAGTTCATGAAAGGACTGGTCCTGCAGAATAACAGTCACAGGATCCCCGTGTCTCCAGGTAACAGCAGGATATCTGAGAAGAGTTTTGGTAAGGGTTTAGTGATGATAGTGTGCCAGAGGATTTAAACCAAACCAAAGACTCATTGCAATGAATATTTTATGAGTGGAGCTGATTGGACTAAAGGGCATACTGCATGACACACCACAGCACCCAGTGCCTCTATGATGAAGAAGTGTTGGAAAGATGGAAGAGTAAGGTGGGCTTTGTGTGTGTGTTGTTTTTAATTAACTGGATGGATGCTGTAGAGTGAGGAGAGGATGTAAAGGAACTGGGAGGTGAGTGGAGTTGGGGTGCCTGATGCAAAATTCCCAAGAATCAATAAAGAATTAAAAAAAAAGGGGTATGGCCCCTGAGTAGTGAAGTAAGTCAAGAGGACTCTCATTGCTTTTCATATCATTATGTGTTCTGTCTACATGTGTGTGAATGTGTGTGTGCATGTGTGGGGGTGTGCATGTACATATGTGGTGTGCAGTATGTGTGTATTGGTATATGAGCACAAATGCATGCATACACGTGACAAACCAATGGAAACCCCAGCTTCTACCTCATTTGAGATAAGGTCTCGCTGTTGTTTACCATTGTGTATTTCACCGGCTGGCCTATGAACCTCCAGAGAATCTCTGGTCTCTACCTCCTTCCTCATTATAGAAGCATTAAAATTACAGACATATGCTACCATGCCCAATTTTTGAAATTTAAATGCAGCTACTTTTTGTACTGAGCCGTCTCCCCAACCCTCATCTACCTTTTCTATTGTATCTGTAACATAGTGAACAGCTGTCTGTTCTCTGCTTCCATATCTTCTACTGGGTGATGATACACCATACATCCCCTCAGGGGAAGCAGGAACAACACACCACCTCTCTCTCTCTCTCTCTCTCTCTCTCTCTCTCTCTCTCTCTCTCTCTTCCTTCTTTCTTTTCTTCCTTTCTGTTTTTAGATACCTTGGTTTGGTCTAGATCTTTTTGATGGCACTGGGTTTGAAAGCCAGGGCCTTGAACACATGAGACAAAGTCACTACCACTGAGCTACACTCTCATGGTAGCACATGCCTTTAATTCCAGCACTCAGGAGACAGAGGCAAGTGGACCTCTGTGAGTTCCAGACCCTGGTCTACAGCTCTAGTTCCAAGACAAGTAGGGTTGTTATACAGAGAAACCCTGTCTCAACACCCCCCACCAAGAAACCTTTTGCTATTTGTTTTCAGAGTCCAGGACACAGCCTAGCACATAGTAGGCTCACTAAACATTAGATTTCAATGAATACTAAGTTCAACAAATATGTCAGATAATTAACTGAGTCACCAAAATCTTATGCATTATTCTTTAAACAATTCCTTATGAAGCCGTAAAGTTGTTCTTTTTTAGAGAAAACACTTCAGTGCAGACTTTATTTAACTATTGTGTCCTTGTAACCTCAGATCTTCTCGTTCCTTTATGGGTTCTCATACTCATTCTATTGCAACATGGTCACCAGATTTTCCATCTTTTTCCCCTGTGATGCTTTGAAGTAAAGTATGATTGAATAACTGTAGTTTGAGCTTTGACAAAGTTTGTAGTAAATGGATTACAGATAATTTCCTTTAAATTTGATCTTCAATGCCAGGAATATACAAAGCTCACCACAGCAAGTTTACCGAGGACAGGAGGCTTGACTTTCTAATTCACAGAAAATACTAGCACATTTGTTCAATCTAAGATACCTCTGATCTTTAAATACACCATCATTTACATTCACATATATATGTATGTGTGTATGTATGTGTGTGTATATATATACATATATATATGCAAATATGATATCAGCTAAACTCTGATATACCACTTTCTTACCAGTTAGAATCACTCAGAATTTTGTTTTCTGGTATGTGTTTATTTGTGACATTGCCTCACACTATAACACTGCCCTGGAACTCACTGTGTAGACAGACTAGGCTTGAACTCATGAAGATCTATCTGCCTTTGCCCTCACAGTTCTGAGATTAAAGGCATGTGCTGCTATATTTGGGGGTTTGGGGGGGTTATGTTTGCTTGTTTGTTTGTTGGAAACTGTCTTACTCTGTAGCCCAAATTGGCCTAGGACAAAAAGAGAGAACAGAAAGAGGAGAAAAATAAATCACCTGTCAATACTACAAGTTAGCTATTTTCAGTTTACCGTTGTCCAGACTAAGAACTGAAGAACAATGTAATGACTCCCTCATTAAAGAAACTAATCAATCATGAGGATGCCCACAAATGTCCAGTAGGCAATGAACCACCACACCTGCTTTATGCAGAGCTAGAGACCAGATCAAATGCTTAATGCATGCTGGGAAAGCACTCTACCAAGTGAACTTTGTTCCCCAACCCTAAGGAAGACATGTTAATCTAACCATTTAATATGGTTTGGACTCTTACAAATGTACCCTCATGAAACTGACTTTTTAAAAGGCATATTATTACACTTCACTTCCCAGGAATATGGGCATGTTAAATTTTAGATGTCATTGCACTTGACTGTACATGGAATTTTTGTGTGGGGGGGGGCTGCCAGCTCACAAAAAAAGAATGACATGAAAACTTATTAATTATTAAAGCTCAAAAAATATTAAAGCTCACCCTATGAGGTCAGGCTTTTTCCACTAGCTCTCATAACTTAAATTAACCCATTTCTATTCATCTACATTTTACAACATGACTTGTGGCTTTTACACCCCCATCCCCCCTCGCATATCTCAATCCCTCTGTGTTCAGCTGGAGACCCTCTCTTTCTTCTTCCCTGACCCCTCTGTCCCCAGAAGTCCCTCCTAACCTCTTCCTGCCTAGCTAATGACCATTCAGCTCTTCATTAAACCAATCACAGTGACACATCTTCACACAGTGTAAGGGAATATTCCAAAACACTTGGCCCTTTCGAAAATCATTTTAAGCAACATGTAAAGTGATCAGGCTCTAGAGGGCATAGATAAAGCAGACACCAACAGGAAACTAACATCCCATAGATGACACTATGCAAAGGATTTACTTTAGAATGGAATTCCCAGGGACCATCTCATTCACAGATTAAGGAAGGGCTATGTCTCAAACAATATAGATAGAAATACAAAATGATCTGAAAAAACTTTGCAGGTAGTGAGGTTTAGGACATGCTACTCAAAAACTCCACACCTTAGTGTTTGAGAAAACAAGAACATGGTCTTTGTCACTTCTCCTTTTCTTTGAAGTTATAAAACCTTGTTCTAGAAATACTTTCCCTATACCAGTAAAGAAAAGAGTGCATTTATCCCTGAGGACACACACACACATACACACACACACACATACATACACACACATACACACACAGAGACACACAAGCACACACATACACACATACATACACACACATTTAAACAAAAGGCTTTGCTAAGTTTCCCTTCGGGTCAGATTTCAAATAAATTTTTTCTTATTTATTTTTATTTTTACGTTCAGATATTTAGTTAAGAAGGGGCATGTGCATATGCCACAGTATGGAGGTCAGAGGACGGCTTATGGGAGTCAATCCTGTTGTGTGTGTGTTCTGGAGCTGGAAGTCAGGTTGCCAGGCTTGGTGTCACCCTTATCTACTGAGCAGCATCCCCATTTGGGTAAAGATGGAAGAGGAGAAAGATTCCAGAAAGAGATCCTCTGACTTCCACATGTGCACCATGGCACAAGCATAAACACTGTTTGTTTTTGTTTTTAAATTTTTACATCACAGGTTTACTTGTTTGGGGGCTCCTTTTACTTCTGAGGGCTCCTGTATTGAGATTATATTTTCTAAAAATATTCCACCTTTTTTCTTGTTAATCTGCTGTTTGATATAGGTACCTCAGCCATAAACCTTGGAATTGGTAAATAAAATATATTTTCTCACCTCTAATAATGAAAGACACACATGTTTAAAATGTAGATAATAGTATAAATTAAAAATTTTTTGCCAGTCATGGTGGCACACATATTTAATCCCAGCACTCTGGCCTACTGCATTGGGCTTTTTTCTTTTCTTGCGGGCGGGGGCAGACTGCCAACCGGCTCCCAGATCATGACACAGAAACGTATTAGTTTTGAATGCCTAGCCTGACTTAGCCATGTTTCTGGCTAGTTCTTTTTAACTCAGCCTGTTTCTCTTCAGCTGTCTTTTCCTCTTCTGGGCTTCTGACCTTACTTACTTCTGTGTGTCCTACCATCCCTGCTTCTCTGTCCTGCCCGGTTTCCTGCCTAGGCACCGTCCTCTTTGTCTCCTCCTCTTCTGAGCCGAGATTTCTCCTCCTATTTATTCTCTCTGCCCACCAGCCCCACCTTTCCCTCTCCTGCTTAGCTATTGGCCATTCAGCTTTTTATTAGATTAATCAGGTGCCCTAAGAGGCAAGATAAAACAAATGCAACACATCTTTTCATAATCAAACAAATGTAGCATAAGCAAAAGTAACACACTTTTACACAGTTAAATTGATATTCTGCTGCATAAATAAATGTAATACATCTCTGCCTGGTTAAAATAATATTCTACAAGAACCTACTTCCCAGAACCCAGGACAAAGCTCTGTCTAAATGCTACACATACCATAGTGAAGGAGAGCAAGTGACCTGTGCTCTCCTGGTACCTGAGTATGAACCCCTACATAGTAATCTAGAAAAAACGCTTTGTGGGGAGGGGGGGCATTTTCCTGAGCATGCTTTGTTTAAGGTCACAGTTCAAGAAGGAAAATTGGCAGACACAATTTGGAGCAGTCAGCCCAAGGTCATGCATCACAACTTCAAGAGGCTAAAACAGCAACTGTAAACACTCTTGTCATGCTCACTTTGATATTATAATGAGCCAACTTTATTTTTGGTCCCTAGAAGAATGAGTTGAATGGTCCGGGAGATCTCGGTTGGTTCTCCAAAATTTTTAGCTGAAACAAGGAGAAGGAATAACTCCAGAAGTGAGTTAATGCATAAGTTTGTCCCAAAGTTAGTGGCTAAGGGAGCTACCGAACACCCAGAGGTCTCCAGTGTGAAAGTAAAAACATCCAAAAAGACGCCCTTCTGCACTGGAGCAGTGCAGAGCCTGAGGGAGCTTCCCTCTGCCCTCTGAAGGTCAACAGTGATGCTAGTGAAACAGAAGAAAAGGCCACAAGTTCACGCTCCCCACAGGAGTATAAGGACCCAACAACCCAGTGAGGGTCAGATGCTGATGTGCCCCTTTCATGGGGAGGAAGTGTGACGGGGTGGAGGCAATTTTAGGGGAAATGAATGGACTCAGAGAAAGGAAATAGGTTGAGACAGGTTTGCTCTGGGTTCACTGACATCTTCCTTCTGACCATGTGCATTCATTTCCCTGGTCAATGAGACAATCTGAATAATGGAAAATAAACCCACAATTTTTTACCCTTTGAACTATTCAGCCTTCAGGTTAGATATGGAAAGCCCTGTCCTGCATTTTCTTGTCCCTTGGGGCTCTCAGCTTAAGGTCCAAAGTGGCACCAGACTTGGTGGTGCATGCCTTCGATCTCAGTACTCCTCAGGAGGTAGAGGCAGGTGGACCTCAGTCTTCTCAGCCTACTCTGGTTTACATAATGAGTTCCAGGTCAGAAAGCTACATGATGAGACTCTGATAAGAAAGGAAAAAAAGAAAGAAAGAAAGAAAAAAAGAAAGAAAGAAAGAAAGAGAGAGAGAGAGAGAGAGGGAGGGAGGGAGGGAGGGAGGGAGGGAGGGAGGGAAGGAAGGAAAGAAAGAAAGGAAGGAAGGAAGGAAGGAAGGAAGGAAGAAAGAAAGAAAGAAAGAAATGTCTGGAGTGGCATACAGGAGAATCCAATTTTCTGAGACCCCGCCCTAACCAGGCACTTAGCTGCACGCATTGAGGCATGCCTAACATCCTAGAGTCACTGAACAAGCACTCTGATATTCGAGCTCTCCACAGAGCCTGCTTACAGCATGGGATGTTCAATTAGCAGTAGAAAAAAAGAAAGGGCCCCTGATAAGCAGAAGGCACATCGCACATCGCAGTGCGAACGGGTGCAGGATAAGAGTGGCATGGGACATTCAGAAAGGTCAGCAGACAAAACACAGAAGTGCCTGACAAAGAGGAGGGTAGGCACACTGCAGAGACCCTTCCCTTAGGCACGCAGGGCTAAAGGTTTCCACTCCGTCCCCAACAGGGAAGAACAATACGTTCAGAGCAGAACCACACTGGAAGGGGTTTGGACCCTTTCTGAACAAAGTAGTGCTCACATTCAGCTCAGCAAAAATTGGATCTAGGTCTCTTCCCAGGCCTGCATTTTGTCATTCTTAATTAACAATATTTTCAGCGCTCTGAAATTCCAAGCTAATGAAGCTCTCTAGGCATTCTTACAGCTGTATTCAGAGAAAAGCCACATCTGACCACAAGAGTCCAGATCCCCATGGCCTTCTAAGACAGACAGGATAAACAATGTCCTTCACCACACAGAATACTCTCCTAATAATCCCTGTGTCATAATGACTTAGAAATACTTTTCAGTGCACGCTCTAGAAGGAAGAGAAGGTGGGTTAGATCAAAGGTTTTCAGGCTGCCGACTGCTAAGGAGCAAGCTGTCATTTTCTGGATCAGGAAAAAAAATGTAGTCTGGGGACAATTATTTTGGTCTTTCTTTGTATTCCCTCTGTTTCTGCTTAACATAACACTTCTCACACACCCCAGTGGCCTTTAGAGGACGAACAAACCACACTGACAGGACCTTCTTTCCAGTCCTCTATTCTCATGCAAATTCGACCTATAAGTCCTCTGCTTTCTCACCCCATTCCCATTTTGAAACATAAAAAGAAGAAAACCCCCCAGAAGCCCCCTGGTTGCCCCAGAAGGGATGCAGGCTAGATAACCTTTGTCCTTTTCCGTCACTAATTCCTGGTCTGAGCCCCAACGTGTTCCCACTGGTGTGGCTTGGGCTTTGTCACTGTCCTTTCCGATGCCCACAACAATTCACATTCATAAAAAGTGAGATTAAAAGTGTGTGACTGTTGGCCTCCACTCCAGAATTCCACTTCTGTCCCTACTAATGATTTCTTTTCAAGGGCAGATTTTTATCTTAGTAAAGAGAGTGATGCCTCCCCAGCTGGGAAAACAGTGGAGAAATTATCCCCAGATCTCTCTGAAATCTAAGAAATTATTTGGTGAATTTAGTAAACTCAAGGTAAAAGACAGAAGGAGAGGGCTAGGGAATAGAGAACTTGTCTACCGTGCATAAAGACAGGGGTTCAGTGATAGCCCTGCCCCCCTTCCCTGAGTCTAAAAAAAAAGAAGAAGAAACTGACAAGAGAAACATTTATCATTATACATATGGTTATTAATGATCTTCTTTGTACTCTGTGGGAAATATACACACATATTTAAGCCCCACTATGTTCATGAAACATGGAGTCACATAAAGAGAATAAAACAAAAGGGCATTTTGTTTTGTTTTGTTTTGTTTTGTTTTACAGTCTGAGATCCCTTAAAGGGCTTCGAAGGAGGGGGCTCAAAAAGTTAAGAGACCAATCTGAATGGATCCTGTCACAAACTAAAGAAATAAATAAGTAAATGATAACTAAATGATTTAGACTTTCTGTTAGCTGCGTTAAAAAAAAAAAAAAAAAAAAAAAAAAAAAAAAAAAACAAAAACGCCTTTTGATTAGTTGTATAAAAGTTCAAATGTACCAAATTTAATCCAAACTGGTTCGGTAGTCATCCAAAATACATAAAAAAAAATTTGTTGTGGAGTTTAAAGCTTCATGATGAACAAAACAACCACGTAATTAATGTCCCTAGGCCATGCGTCCAGAACCATGTTGAACATTGTATGCATGTGTGTGACCCAATCCCACAACGGAAGCATGAAATGAACAAAATTTAGAATCAAAGCACAGACAAGAAAGTCACGTAGCAGGGCTTCTTCAGTGAGCAGAGCTCAGATGAAGCCGCGCTTCACAGGTAAGAGAGACTCAGACAGGCTGATTAATTTACCCAAAGAAAGGGCAATACAAGAATTTTAAATATCCAGTTCTTCCTGTCCAAATATTTATTACTATATGCACTACCTATTTTTTCCAACAAACTATGTTAATAGAAAAAAAAATTCTGTCTATTCAATATTCAAGAGGTCACAAGTTAAAATGATTGAAGACATTTTAAATTTCTTAAATTTATAAAATACACATGAGAGTTTAGAAAAAAAGGTGTGACTTAAAGAGGAAGCTAGAATTTGGGAGATATTTATCTTCTTTTCCTTTTAGACTTATTTCATGTATGTGAGTACTTTGCTCGCATGTATGAATGTGTGCATCATGTAAGTGACTGGTGCAGGTGAGACCAGAAGGGGCATCAGATCCTCTGATACTCGAGTCACAGGATGTTGTGACATATCCCATAAATACTGAGAATAGAGCAGACTCTTCTGTGAGGAAAGAAAATGTTCTTAAGCACTGGGCCATCTCTCCAGCCCTGTTATTCACCATTTTAATGGGAGATGAAGGAGCTGAGGAGGATGCCTTTGAAAAATAAATGGGCTCCGGGAAGAATGCATGGGATTTGAATAGCTTGCTGACCATCTCCTTTGAGAAAATAAAACTGGGGTTAAGAACATAAACATGTGACAGTTGTTAAGACTTTGGTATGGTTCGAATATACCCCGTTACCTGGCTGTGGATTTCTATGGATGCACATGGGAATGTGGCAGAGGGATTGCAGGAGATGCTTAACGCTGTTTCTATGTAGAAAAGAGCTTTATTGTCAGATGGGTATGGTTATGATTAATAAACAGGTTATGATTATATTAGCAGAGAAGGCAAGAAGAAAGAGAAAAGAAAGGAAAGTGAAATGGGGAGCTCCCAAGAGAAGACAAAAGAGAGAGATGCACGTGGGAACTTTGCTTTAAAGGGGGCTTGACGTAAGAGCTCAGAGGGCGTGGCTCAGTGACCAGCTCTAAACTCTAACAACAGGGACATAAATGAAGACATATTAAATTACAAAGATGTTACGAGGTTTCAGAGTTCACTGTCGTGAGGCTAGCAAAGAGGAAGCTGAGTACCGCAGAGAAGGATTTCTTTAGGTTTCAATAGCCAAAGCTGGAAAAACTGAAGCACAAGCCATACAGTCCACACTGGCTGAAAAAGAAAAGAAGGAAGGGAGGTTTCAGAATACTTCAAATTTTTCATGTGGTCTTTGCAAAAAAATTCATAGCCCTCTGCCTGTTCCAGGTGAAAGCCTAAAAGAGGTCTATTAATACTCATAGTTCTTCAGCAGGCATGATGGCACACGCTGTAAGACCAGTACTCTGGAAGCAGCAGCAGAAAGACTGTGGTTCCAAGGCTATCCTGGACTACATGGTGAGATTAAGTTTAGCCTGAGCTACATAGCTAGACTGTGCCTCAATAAAACAAAACTAGGCTAAGAATATAGTTCAATTAGCAAAGTGCCTGGCTGGAATACACAAAGCTCTGAGTTCAGTCCCCAGTAGCACACAGAACCAGGCATGGTGGTGCACACCTATCTCAGAAGGAACAGACAGGGGGATCAGAAGTTCAAAGTCAACTCTAGCTGCAGTGAGTTTAAGGCTCATCCGGTATACATGAGACCATGTCAGGAGGGATGGAAGGAGAAGAGACGGAGGGGAAAGGAACAGAGGAGGGGAAGGGGAGGAGGGAGCGGAGGGAAGGG
>PVIH01013484.1:0-58246 GCA_004025045.1 Sigmodon hispidus
ATGTGGAAGAGTTAACAATAACTATACAGAGGATAAGAATGATAAGCATGGCTTATCAAGGGTGGAAATACAAATAAGATTGCTACACCTATATTTTCTTTGTGTTCATCTTTCCCTCTGAATTTTTTTTTTCATCCCTGTATATCCTTATTCAAGGTCTCTTCCCCCTCCCAACACATCTGGTCATTTTTTTCCTCTGCAACTAGAATCTACTTTTAAAAAGCAATTACTTCTTAAATACTTTACTTTGACATTAGTTTATTGGTATAAATTTAAAGTTAATTTTGTTACACTGTATGTATATTTCTACTCATGTTTTAGGTATTATGTTTATGCAGTCCCTTTAAAATTATAATATATAATTAGGAAATACAGATTAATAATTAGTCACCTGTGATAATAAAACTTATAGTCATATTAGTTAGAATTTAAATATATAAAGATATATTTTAATTAGATAGGTAATCTTCAAATACTTCAAAGAATATGACATTTAAAATATTTTAAGACCTTAGACTTTAATGAACAGTAAGACATATCTGCTCCTGGCAGTACCAATCTATTTCAAGAGGATGATGGACATCAAAGAAACACCTTATGGAGTTTACTTTTTTGTGGCAAAGGTTGGGGCAACAGACTGTTCTTGCCTTGACTGCTTGACGGTATGCGATATAAACTGGACATGCAGGACCCATAGGAAAGTGACCTCTGGAACTTTGCCAGAACAAGCCAAGATAGTCCTTCAGGTTCCTGCTTCACAGAGAAAACTGTCAGACATTCCACAAGACACAAGGAGAAGCGACTGACAAACTATGCCAGAATGGGTGGAACAATTCTTCAGATTTCCTGCTTCTCTAAAAATGTCTGCCAGAGACTCTAGGCCTGCAGGCTGAAGATGGATGCTGCAACATGACAAAGGAACTTTGAGTGGCTATTCAGGTAGCCAGATGTCTCTGTCATTTCTAGAATTTGAAGATTGCTTGCAATACACTTCCTGTTTATTCAGGTAATATATCCTTCTGTGGTCTTTGATGTAGTTGAAGATTAGATAGTTATAATTACAGCTTTCCTTAGTTATAATAAAAGTAAACTAGTATAAAACTTCAGACTCACAAAAATAAGATAGATGATAGAATATTTTCTTTAATTTTGCTAAATACAAATAGAAGAAGCATTGTAACTGTAATTCTTGCTTGATAACTGTTTTGTTATCTGTAATTTTGCTGTGTTGAAATTGAAACCTTCCACTTGGATTAGACAGAAAAGAAGAAGTGGTGTGGGGTATCTTTTTTGTATACTGTGAATATGCTTTGTTACCATTTGTTAACCAAGAGGTTGTTTTGGCCTATGGCAAGGCATCTTAGAAGCAGGCAGGAAACCAAGTGGAGATAAAGGAGAAAAGTAAAGTCAAGGAGACACTGCAGGCAGGTGCCCAGTGAGCAAGATGTAATGGACACAGGTAAGCCCACAGAGCCACATGGTGGTACATAGATTAATAGAAATGGGTTGAGTTATAAGAGCTAGTTGGTAATGAACCATAGGCCACAAAGTTTGTAATTATTATAAACCTAAGAACAGTTATTTTATAAGCACCTTTCAGTACCTCAAGTGGGAAGATTCCTCCTGATCTCAGGCCCAGATGGGCCAGAACCATCAGGCTACAAAACTGTGGCACATGTTCTGAAATACTATAGTGTATTGTAATGGCGTTATGGAATATTATTCAGATGTAAATGAAAAAAGATCATAAATTTTTCAGGAAGATGAATGGAGCTAGAAGAGACCATATTGTATGACGTAACCCAGACCCAGAAAGAAACTCTGAGTTCTCTCTCATTGAAGGCTTCTGGAGCCAAATCTTCAAATGGGAGCATATACTGCAGGAACTGCAGAGACCAAGTTGTAAAAAGAGATCAATACTGGGCACAGGAGCAAGAGAGAGGGGAATATCAGGGTGCAAGTGAGCCGACCAAGGAAGTGGGAAAGACAGGGGTCTCTAGAGTGGAGAAAGTGAGAAAATACACAAGAAAAACGGGGGAGGGAAAGCAACAGTAAAAGTGTCTATAAACTGTCTTTTGAATTATACTATTAACTATCTACTTCAAAATGCCTGCAATACATGCAATTCTGTATATAAATACACAAATAGTTTAAATGAAAATTTCCCATAAAGTGAAAATTCCCATGTTCACTTTAGAGTCAAAGACCTTCCAATAAAAATTCCAACATCAGGCGCGAAGCCCTCTTTTGAGTTGTTGGTAAAGGTTGTCCAAGAGACTCCCACAGTATTACAGGTTATTACTGTTGCCCTCCATCCCAGGTAGAAAAGTTCTTATTGTTGAAGACACTGTGCATTTCACACACAGGGTCCAGAGGCCTCTGAGCTGGAACTAAATATCTCTTCCATGAGGACCAGTTTTTAATGGTACCAAAGAGGGGAAGACAAATGACAGCCCAGCCAAATGTACAGTAGTGATATTTATATATCAGTGGGAATAAAGAGCTCTCTAGTTCCTTGCTCAACAACAGAGAAATCATGCTGGTACTGGACACCTAGCCTACTACCCAGAGCTAGTGAAGTCATGAAGCTTGAAGGAGCACTTACAACTAACCACATTACAAAATCAGCATAATTCCTAAATACACTCTAAATATTTGTGTTTATACTCAAAGATAAGTGTAGTTCTTACACCACCCCAAATCGGCAAAACTTCTCTTTGCAATATACAGAGAAAATTACTGAAAACTACAACCAATCAAAGCAGAGTTGTAGCTCCCAGTCACAATGAACACATGTACACTGTTACAACTCTTGTACCTAAGGCTCAGTGACCATTGAGGAGGGAACTGAAAGACTGTAAAGCCATCTTCACAAAAAAAAAAAGCCATCATATCAGATAATTTGTTGTTGTGAGACTATGTCTTTTAGGAATGTCAGAAGCTGCATCCATAAAGTCTAACCATCATGCCTGGCAAAATGTCAGCTGAGCAGGGACAGTATCCATAGATACACCAATATGAATTGAGGCCTTAGGGTCTCAACTAAGAAATACTGAATGGGAGATGAAATCTTTCTGAGGGAAAAGCACGCCAATTGGATATCAATCCTAAAAACATACAAACTACCAGCTTTTAAAAAACCAACTTCCAAGATGGAAAGTAATCACTCACTTGGAGTTGCCTCATCTTCCAGTTCACCACTAACATGCCATCCAGTGTTAATGTGTCAGACATGCCATACCTATCCTTTCAAAAAAAGTCATTTCTGCAAAACATTTATTACTATTTCTGACTTGTACATGACTAAGAAGTAAGACCTTATCTAATATGTCTTATGTTTCCTTACACTATCTGGTTAAAGGCTATGGACTATTAAATACTTCCAGGAAGCAATGGTCTAAAGGTCAGCATTATGAGGTTTGAAATCACCATGGAAACAGACTTCTGGACATGACTTGAGGGAGTTTCTAGGCTGAGGTAAATTTGAATGAGAAGACTCACCCTAACTGTGAGTGGCATCACACTCTGGGCTGGGATCTAAGACTGAAAAAAAAGGAAAAAAGTTGCCTGAGTGCCATGGTCCACCACTCTCGGCTTGTTGGCCGTGGAGGCATGGGGGCCCTGGCTTCACAAGCCCGTGCCTTTTCCACCAGGATGGACTCCATCCTTTCAACTGTCCATAAAAACAAACCCTTCTTTCCTTAAGTTGTGTTCTCTAAGGTGTTTTACCCCTCAGTGAGGAAACTAAGCAATACAAATAAAGAATGGTGAGCGGGAAAACCAGGGAACAAAACCAGTTCCTTCTCAGGAGCATTTGCTGTCTCTAAGGTGGTGGATAGTCTGGCAGCATGTGCCTAGCTGAGTTGAAAAACTGCTGTGAATGGGTGACTACTATGAACTTCCCATTCTCCTTCTGATAAATGAGAGTGTTAGCTTGTTCCCTTCTTCCCCTGTGGCACGCTGATGCATGGCATGTACATGTGTGGAGAAGGCGTGGAGAGGATGTACCCTGCTAACTCACGGGCAGTCAGCAGCAGTGGGCCTATTCTTTGCAAGATGGTAACTGAGGTCCCTCACCTGCGGTTCCTCAACTCACTTGGACCCCAGTTAGACAACAGAGTTCTGCACATTGAATATGATCTCACAAGATGTGTTTTTGAAGAGAAAGATGGGCTTTGAGAGATCACTGTCAGTGTTAGAGTACAGCTTTTCAATAATAAAGTTGTTTGGAGGGGGCACCCACACTCTTGTAAGTAACTCTTCATCCATACACTGGCTTATCAAAATAGACTTGGAGCCAGGCGGTGGTGGTGCATGCCTTTAATCTCAGCAGTGGAAGGCAGAGACAGAAAGATCTCTGTGAGTTTGAGGCAGCCTGGTGTACAGTTTGAGCTTCAGGACACTAGGGCTACACAGAGAAACTCTATCTCAAAACAAAAACAAACAAACAAACAAACAAAAAACTTGAATCAGAACTTTGGTCTGTCTTTGGTGCCCTGTCTAGGATAAATAGATGTTTGTTTCCATCTCCCCAACAAAACATTACTAGCAATAAAGGTTTATAGTTTCATCACAAGTTGTTACTATGTTGCTGTTGTTGTTATGTTTCAATGTGCATAAGTATTTGTCCAGATCCCCATGTGTCTGTTCACTAGATGCATGGAGTGCTTTTGGAGGCCAGAAGAGGGTTCCAGTCTTCTGGAACTGGAGTTACAAGTGGTTGTAAGCCATGTGTGTGCTGGGAATCCACCCCAGTCCTCTGGAAGAACAGTGGGAACTGGTAATCTCTGGCCTCCGAGTTGTGACTGTTTTACATAGCTAACGGGAGAGATTGGTTTGTTACACAGAACAGATAAACTGTCACAGTAACTGGACAGCCCAATCATTGGGAAGCTCCATATGAGAGCTACGTAAGGCTTCATCTTCTCTATCTCTGGAGAAACAGCCTTTCGGACTAGTGATGTATCTAAGCATCTAACTTTCACACAGTGGGTCTCCAAATTTGCTTAAGTTATCAGATCTAAAAACCACCTGAGAAAGGGCTCTTTGTAATCTAGTATATCCACCTGACAGTTTGAGGCACTTTCTCTAACTTTAATTTTTATCTCTGGCTTCTGAGATGGTAATGAATCATTTGTGTGCTCTAAAAGCTTTGGGATGTTAGCAAATTGCATGTTTTTAGTTGACCCCTCTGCATTTCTCTCCATTACCCTGACCAACTGCAAGGTACATGTGATTAAGTATCATTAGCCAACCAGAGCTAAATATGCCATATAAATAGACATGTCAACCTTTCACTGGGTACAGGCTTCAGGCACTTTCAGAAACAGGAGCCTGGGGCTTTATTTCCACATTTCTGTTCTTGAGCTAGAGGGGGCTGTGTGAAGTAAACAGGAGCACTCAAAGGGAATTAGATGGCTGGGGTTCCCACCCAGACCCTTCCTTCTATTTGCTGGAGGATCTTGAAATTATTTTGTCTCACTAAGCCTGTCTTTTCCTGTCTACGGTTGGAAGATGAAACCTACCCTGCCTCTCTTTAAAGGGTAAATGTGAGGAAAATCAAGGGAACACTTTCCAAGGACTCATGGGATTGCAGGAAGGTCTGCCCGGGTGAGCAATAGCAGGTGCTGCTTTCCCCGATGCTTACTTAGCTCTTCTGTGCTTAATGATAATATGCTGGTTCACTGCAGGGATATGCTGGTGCATCAGCAACTGTGATGATGCTTATGATAGAGAAAGCATGCAAGAGGCGCTAGCAGGAAGCCCTCCTGTTCTGGTGCTCTGGCTGAAGTGCTTCTCTCCCATCCAGCCTCTGGACAGGCTCTGGAGGAACTCTTACATGTGCATTGTGTACACTAGTCACATCAGAACTGAAAACAGCATCTCTACACTGGCAGGACGCACCTGAACCGAAAGGCCTGCTGTGTTCCTTTTATACCAATAATAAACAATTGTGACACCCGGGGCAAGAAGACAAATGAAAATCCATGTCCTCTTACCTCTCAGTATGAGAAAATATTAAGGAAGATAACATATCATAGCCTTGTATCCTGAGATATATCTTCGCATGGACTTGGAAAGTCATTTTCAATTCAAGACTTCGCAGAGTTCTCCATCTCCCCTCATAGTGTGGTGGCTCATGGTCCATCCTTTCTATTCTGTCCCACACCATGTTGGACATCTGTTTCACCAGGTCCATGCTCTAACATATGCCCCACAAATGCCTGCTTTCTTTTCCCACTGCTCATACTGGAAAGGACAGAGCAGTGAGGCATGTTCTAAACACCAGCCCGAGAAGTATATCAAGACCATCTGGGCAGAGGCTTCCAAGGGTCTGTACACTAGAGTGTGGTGCCAAAAACCAGGCAGGGAAGCCAGTGACTGTGAGCCCTTACATTGCCAACTCCTTCACTCTGACAGGATCCCAAAGACTATAGTTCTCAGATTCTCCACTCTCCCTCCAGCTTCTAAACCAGGCCATGACCACAAAAAGAGTGTTGAAAACTAGGAATGATACTTAAAGATATTTTTAAATGAGCATAATGGGGGTGTGTGTCAATCAATCAACCAACTATTCTACAAGTAAAATTGAACACAGGTTAGGAACAATAGTTATGGCCATAACCCACCTGGAACCAACATTGCTTTGAATCTGGTATTTACCTTCAGCAATCCCCTCTTCCTGCTATATAGGCAAAGCTCACGTAACCTGGTTGCTTTAGTTAGCTTGCTGAGATTGAAACCCTTCCCTGGCCCCAGAGTCATTGACTGGAGCAGGTCCACAGATACATGCACATTCTTCCCAGTTCCTTCCCTAGTCACTGAATTCCATTCCTCTGAGCTGGAACCCTACATCTGGCAAGCCCTAGTCCCTCCTGATCATCACATCCAGTTTGCTCTCCTCCCCACTTTTAGTGGAAATTACCCCCTGACTTTATTTAGTCTGTACTCTAGGACACACACACTTGCAGCATCTGGCCAATCATCTTCCAGTTCTAGCCCAAATAGTTTTATGCACACACACACACACACACACACACACACACACACACACACACACACACGGCAAACAAGCCCCTACACCCCAGACAGAGACATATGGAGCATTCTGAGTGGAAGCCCAAACATAAGCTCGCATACCACAAGTCTAAATATTTTAAAGGTTTACATTCAGCCAAGATAATGTTAAATAAAACATGCCCCGCTCCTTCACTTTGACAAATCCACCTTCATAGTGTCCTTGAGGCCCAAGTTAAAGTTGTAATTTATTGGATTCCTCTGGGGTTTGTGTCACATTGTGTGGACAGCAAAATCAGCCCCAGTCTTTGGTGAGGTGCCTTTCAGAAACAGGCACTAGCGAGTATAGACAGCTCACCCTTGTACCCAAATTCTGGGTCTGAAGCTGGCTGGGAACCATCTGCACAGGTAACTCCAGTGGCTGTGGGCATCTGGATGGGCATATCCTCTTGCCTTTGGACTTCTTGCCTAGGGGGAGTGGAGTGCCAAAACAGCGTGTGGGTGACATTTTCTACCACCTAAGGACAGGTCCAGTGCTCCAGAGGGAGAGGCAAAGTGAGCTGCCTTTTAGACATGCAGAGGACAAGAAGCTAGAGAAACCCATGAGGGGTAAACTGCAGGCCCTTGTAAATAGGAACACAGTTTGATCAAAGAGCTGTACAGAGTAGAAATCTGAGCATTGCTGAGCAAAAGGCATGGAATTAAATGAGATTTCTCATACCAGCTGATGGATGGAAGAAAGTTATTAAAGACAGCAGGGCCTCGAGGTGCCCTGAATCACTGTCTCTAATAGCGGAAAGGTTGTTGCTTTGTCTATTGGTAAAGGCTGTTTAGTAAACAGTTGGCTCGCCAAAGGTCATTAGGGACATTTGAAGGTACCTAGACAAAGTTATATAAAAAATATATTAGTGAGTGCCAGAAATAACCAATAGCTCATATAATAGCACTTTCAACTCTAGCCTGATGCTACAAACTTTAATAACCTAGTCTCCTTCTATCTCAATGATACCTTCTACATATTTTGAATAATGGTTTTCACTTCATGGTTCAATACAGTTGCCCAAGTTCCAATCATCATGTCCACATTCCAGTCAGCAGGAAAAATTAAGATGTTTTTTCAAAACTTTCTCTTGGCTGTCCTTATTCCTCCTCACCCTGAACTTGGACACGTGACAATATCCAACTAGAAGAGGTATGAAATATAGAATTATTCCAGTTAACCAGCCCTCCGCTTAACAAAATTTCCTCATTAATAATAAAGAAATAATGGGAATTTGAGAGATTATTCTTTGCCTGTGCCATAGGTTGGAAGAAAAGAGATGGCAGAGTTGCCTCTATAGAATGTTTTCTTGCTCCTGACATGAACGGCCCTTACTAATGCCTGGCTTTAGTCCTGGCTCTCTGATGTTGTTTAGGGGTGTGTGGCTGAAGCCTTCCTTGCATCTGGTCCCCTTTTCCTCAGGTAAAGTCTGCAGCAGCAGGCCACTCTAGATATTGGGAGAGAGTCACATCTTAATTTGTCCGTGCACAGCTCATCAAAGGCTATTTCTCTCTTTGAATAAGCTGTAGCTGTAGCCATTATTATGCCCGGAAAGGCTGTGAAGTTTCCACGGATCAGCAGTTTTGGTCGTTGACTGCCTGATCAGATGTAGAGCAAATCATAAACTATTCAACACGTAAACACTGGAGGATGTGCTCCGCATGGCTAAGTCTCATGAAGTGGGGTGACTCCTGAGAGGCTCCTGAGAGGCCTTTAACCCAGCCCAGCTGGCTGGAAGGGTGGCTGTGCATCCTGTCAACACAATTTGACAAAGCTAGGCAGGTAGAAGGCACAAAAATGGGAGGGGTAGAAATAATAAGCAAGGTGTCCGTTGTCCATAGGCAAATTGTATTAGTCAGGGTTCTCTAGAGTAACCTGAGTTCTAGAGTACCTAGAGTTCTCTGAGTAACTAGAGTTCTCTAGTCTCTCTCTCTCTCTCTCTCTTTATATATATATATATATATATATATATATATATATATACATACATACAGATGTATATATATATAAAACAAATCATTATATATAATAATATATATGATCACATAGTATTTTATTAGAGTGATTTACAGGCTGTAGTTCAGTAAATCCCACAATGGCTGGCTATAAATGAAAATTCTAAGTCCACTAGGCTGGGTGTCTCAGCTGGGCTTCAGTATATTCCAGGATATGGAAGAAACAGGCTCTAATGCCAGTGAAGGGCTTGCTGCAAGGTGAGGCCAAGCCGTCGAAGAGCAGATGCTTCTTCTTCCTTGTTCTTATATAGACTTCTAGCAGAAGGTGTGGCCCAGATTCAAGGCATGACTTCCCACCTGAAGATCTGGATTAAAGGCCTGTGTCTTCTCAACAAGATCTGAACTAAAGTAGGTCTTCCAACTTCAAATTAATCAAAAATGCCCCACAAGTGGGCCCTCAATGTTTGGATTTTCATGAATTCCAGGGCTAGTCAAGTTGACACCCAAAAATGGTCATCACAGGGAGTCTTACTTAAGGGATTCACCACGCTTCCTCTTCTGAGTCCCACAGTTCAAGCACTCCTTGGGAACTCATCAAGGAGTCTATATCACTCAGCAAGCCAGGTGAAGAGAAACATCATCACAGTTGTCTCACGGAGGGGGCAAACCTTGCTACTTAGGCTAAATCCTAACACAATGCATCTCACCTAGTAAACTGCTTTACCACAACATTTTTCTCCTACAGCTGACCTGTCATTTCAATCAGTGATCACTCACTGAAGGCTTAGCCTGGTGTTAGATAGGTACAGGTTAAAATTTCAGATCTCTATTTACTAGTTAGGCAACCATAGACATGAACTTCCTGAGTCTGGCGACCTAGAAGACTGAAGGGACAGAGGAAATCTACCTGAGAAGATGGCAGAGTCTTAAGGAAATCATCATGCACAAAAGCCTCGACCAAGTCCGGTCCAGGTATGGCTTCCCTCCCATTTTCTTTGTCTTCCTTGCATCTGGTCCCCTTTTTGAGCACAGAGTCCGATGCTGGAATTGTCACTGAAACAAGCTCGCACCAATAACTCTCGCTGACTTTAGGGCTCCTTCCTGCTACTATCCCTGAGTTTGGGGTTGAACATTGCCCATTTAATTCTTTTCTCCTCAGTTACAGAATGTCTTTTCTCAACAACAATCTGGCACTGGTCAACTTCTCCCTGGCCCAGCAGAGACCTAGGGAGGGAGGATTTAGGGCTTCTCATCACCAAAACTGCTTGTTTGGGTAAGTGCCATCTTAGCCCAGATGACCTGTGTGTGGTCAGTCCAGGGTGTCAGGAAGGCACAGTGCAGAAACACCCTGGATACTGACAAGATCTCTGGGATTCTCTAGTAAAATTTAAATGGCTAAGTAGAAAAAGACATATCTCTTCCCAAGTCAAAGAAAGATAGAGAGCTAAATGGAAAGACCCAGCTCATAGCTTTCATTTCTCCTCACTGGCCTCTCAGCTGGTAACATCAACATGGACCACAACATCCTGGTTGCATTGTCTTTACTGAGCTTGGAGAACTAAAGGCACTTGGTCCTCACCCTCCCATGCTTCCTCAGTAAGACTATCCTGGCAAGGCCTGCCTCTTACCTGGATTCTTCTCAGCCTGAGCTGCAATCCAGCGCTTTCTCCTTGGCTGTCCCTCTTTTCTGGATCATTCCAGTCCTAGACAGACATGCTCTATCATCTTGCATTTAGTGAACAGATGAAAATTACAAACCTTCCCCTAACCTGACACCTTCCCCCCCAGCTCCTACCACATTTCTCAAAACATCTTAGAAAGTGCATTGCTCACTCTGTCTCTACTCTCTTGTTCCTATGCAGCCATTACATACTCTACCTTGCCCTGGGGTCTGTTATTTTCTCTATATTCAGACTGTTTTGTCATGATCCCTGCAGTCTCCACACTGACAACCCAGGGGTTTTCTGTGTTCATCTTGCTCACTTCACGATAACTCTCTGTGAAACTGGTCATGCTGCCCTCCTGCTCCCCCTTTTCCTCAGTCTGCGTGAGAGTCCCGTCTCAGGTCTTCACTAACACCCCTCAGTCTCATCTGATAGCCAGTCTTCTTCCAACCAAATACTAAAGAGTAAAGTTGCTCACTGTTCAGCCCAGTGGTTTAATCTTTCTTTTAAATGCCTTGCATATTGTTTGCTTTTTCTGTTACTGTGTCAGAATACCTGAGGGTTTTGTAAAACACTAAAAAATAAAGATTTATTTTGACTTAAACTCATGAAGCAGTTTCCGTTTATGATCATCTTGTTCCTTCTTAGGGAGGCAAAGTGTCATGGCTTCAGAAAGGCAGACAGGAACAAACTCCTTATCCACAGTGATTGGGAAGCAGAAGAAGAAAAGAAAGCATATGCTTCGAAGCTACGTCCCCAGCCACACTCTCTCTTCCTTGGGGTCCATCTGCTAATACTCCAGTCAGTGTTGTAACGACGGATCAATCAGTTGATGAAGTTAGTAGTGCCTTCATGGTCCAATGGCCCCACCAGATAGGGGCTGTGCTTTCAACAAAGGATCCTTTTTGAAGGACATTTTATACATAAATCATAACACACTATAAGGATCCAGATATGATAGATCCACACCCTTGGACTTAGATAGCAGCCATTTCCATGCTGATTATCCTTTAATTCTTAAACATCCTTCTGGGATCCACCTCTGCTGACTACTAGCACTCAGCGTTGGATGCCTCACGGGTATTTTGGAATTGATCCTCATTGCTTTCAACCGCTATTTTTCTTCCTTCTTTCTCAACCTAATTCACAAAAGTGCCAAGTTAGTTGCTCAATTCAGTGGTTTGTGGTAAACGTAAGCACAGCAATGAGAGAGACTCTGTCTCTATTTATTGTTGGTGTGTCCCAAACAACTAGAAGTGACTCACCCACGGTAGACACTCAACACTTAGTTGCTGAATGAATAAGGCTTTTAATTTGTCTCATGTTCCATTCAATTTACCAAAAAAAAAAAATCTGATTCATTATTATATGATAGCTACACCCTTGGTGCCCATCACTCTTCACTTCTATGGCTGTTTTCTGGTCACTTCTCACTCAGATTGGAGGGAGGACTGTTGCCTCAGATTGGAGGGAGGACTGTTGCCTCAGATTGGAGGGAGGACTGTTGCCTCAGATTGGAGGGAGGACTGTTGCCTCCACTTTTTCTCATAGCCACTTCATTCTTCATGGCACAAAATGACGTCATTCCTCTCTTTTAAATTCTTCAGTCTTAAAATGACACCCAGGGAGTGGAGGGAGGAACAGCAGCAGCTCCACAAGATGTGCATAATGGGCAAGTAAGTGGTACTCATATGTTGGTATCAACCAACAGCTGTCTAATTAAAGTTAGGGCCAGGCCAACAGGTGAGAAAATTATGCCTGATACTGGAAACTTAGACGGTTTCCCAGGAATAGTGAGGGCATGGATGTTAGAAAAGAGTCTACTGTCACTGTTCTGCTGGCCCAGCATAGCTCTTTACTGCATTCTAAATCTCATCCTTATACCCCCAGGGAACTGCAGCTACTGCCCCTCATCAAAGAAACCTCTCCTTATAGCAGATGGAGATCATCCCCCCAAAACTACATCTGGACACAAAGCAGAGATCAACAGACTGTGGGGAGCCCAGCCCCAACAGCTACATCTACATTACAGCTCTTCCATCTATGTCTCAGGCAACATTTCAGAAGTGTGGGTGTAGAGACTGTAAAGGCCAGAATACCAGAAAGTATGTTGTGAAGCATTGTCTCCTAGAAAGATCTGCATGAACAAGACTGCAAAATAGCAATGTCAGCAGACACATTAATGTAGAAGAGGAAAATTTCACAGGGTCTCACTCCTAGATGAGGAACTACACTACACGCTACCAACAGCTAATGGCAGAAGGAGATGAAAGTCCCCTTGTTGGTTTCCCAATGCAGAATGGTCAGTTTTGAAACCATATACATACCACCAACAAAAATGGGTCCAGACAGGTTGTATTTTATATATATTGCATTTCATATGCACACATATGTATGTATGTAAGAATAATAATCAAATAAAAAGAGGCTGTTATAGAGAGAGGAGAACATGGGAAGGGTTTAAAGGCAGGAAAATGCGAGCAGCTGGAGGGAAGAAGGAGAAAATTGATGTAATTCTAATTCAATTAAAACATTTTTATAAAATATTTAATAATTTATTTTTACTATTTTTATGTGCATTTGTGGTTTGCCTGCATGTAAGTCTGTGTGGGGGTTTCTCATCCCCTGGAACTGGAGGTACAGACAGTTGTGAGCTGCCGTGTGGTTACTGGGAATTGAACCAGAGTTCTTTAGAAGAGCAGCCACTGCTCTTAGTCTCTGAGCTTTCTCCAGCCCAATTAAAACATTTTTAAATATATATATATATAAATTCTGATTCTGACCCCAAAAAGCATTTGAATAGCATTATCCAATTCAAAATCTTTACTCATGACCCTTTCTAATATTCAATTAAGTTTTAGTCATAGGAATTCCACCAATTTCTGGGGTTTTCCTTCTTTCTCCCTCAGAGCCTCTGTGCCTGCAGCTTCTCTCTGGAATGTTCTTTCCTATGCTCACTGTGTGGAGAAGTCTTTCTGAGCCTTTAGATGTCAATGAAATCTCACTTGTTCTAGTGAATACACTACCTAAACTATCTCACTGTGGTATTGTCCGTTAAGAGTCCCCTGTCGTCAACATGGGATGGAGTCACCCTTACCTTCCACTCATGTGATTGTTTATCGGCTCTGACCCCCTTTTCTCCTACTTCTCCACACTAATGTCAACTATACCTTGGGGTCCTTGTCTGTCTCATTCCCCATCATAACCCACTGGTTCATCATTTAATCAATGAATGATTGGAATGGGCTCCATCTGGATAGTGACGTGTGGGCTCCTGAGATGTCTGGGTTTATCTTACAGGCATGAATGCCAACAGCCCAGATAGTGCCGTTGCCTATTCTTTGAGCTTTTCATACAGTGGAATGGAAATACAGTGACCTCCTCGGGATGCTTGTGAATTCTTGACATGTTGAGTTTTCAGACGTGCTTGCTCCTAATTTGCTTGCCTATAAATTCTTGGTCTCATTCACATTTTGACTCAGGCAGCTCTTCTCAGATTTCTGCCCCAACATATGGAGACAAGTCTTTCCCTCATTTGTTGACCAGGTATTTGAGGATACAGTGGGTTTTCCTAAAGTGTTAGAGCAGTGGCAGGGATGGAGAGGAGGCAACCAGAGGACAGACTGTTCACATGACAACACTAGGAATTCAACAAGCCTCTTCATGTCCTCCCCACCACCCTGGCACTAGTGATGTTTCATGGTGATGCTTCTCTCCTCTCCATGAGCTCATCTCCTCTTTCCCTTTACCAAGAAGTCTCCTATTCTCTTCCTGTACTTTCAGAACAGAGATGTGATAGGAGGAGAAAAAAACAAACAGCATTTACCTTTTAAATAAACAAAGAGCTGTCTATTCCTATGTATCTCAGAGCCTCAGAAACTGATATGGTTTTAAAGAACTTTCTGGTTCTACCTACATATCCTGTGAACCAACCAAAGTATCTTACTGCCCTTACACCAATGAATTTGGTAATTTTCCAAAGAACTCTCCAGATTGGCCAGAGTCTGGTGGATCCCACTGCTGCCAGCTTCCTTAACCACACTCCTTAGCCCTAAATACAACTTGGCTCAGGTTGACCAAGCAGGAAGCCTGGTAGAGGCTGCTACAGCAAAGGTTTAAAGTCCGACACTTATGTTCCAGGTGAATTTAGAGCCAAAGAGGAAGAATATTTTCACTGGAATGTAAAGTATGTAACACAAACAAGGGTGGCACGATTGGGTCGACAAGAATGAATTTTAGTGCAAAGAAAGCCTCCTACATCTCAAACACTGTAAGGAAGATAGTAAAAGAGCCGTATGATTGAAACCATTTTCTCTAGATTAAAGAATGTGGAAAGGTCATAATGCTTGAATTACCCTGGGTACATGGAGGCTGACTCCCTGAGTTCAGAGAAAAGCCTGTATCCAGACTTCAAGATGATCTTTACACTAAGTCGGTCTAAACCATTCAGGCCAGATCAAAAAAAAAAAAAAAAAGAAAGGAAAACAAAATGATTCTAAATACAGAACTGATTTTTTTGGAGAGAGGTCTGGTCCATTGTCAGCTTGCTTGAGTTAAAGGGTTGTATTGAGCTGTAATCAGAATGGTCTTTGTCAGTCACCCTGCGGATTACCAAGTAAACTAAGAGCCAGTCACCCTAGAGGGGCTAGAGCTGGACTTTCCCTTGATCTGAGGAGGGTGGATAGCAAGATTACAGAGTGCATTGTTTTCCTTCTCTCCAGAGCAGAGCCTGCAGATGAGGCCGCAATTCAAGTCTCTCTCCTAAGAAGTCTCCCTTGGAGGCCAAGTCTGGAAAACACAAGAAACAGATGGATTCTTTGACTTGGAAAGAGGCTGTGCCTGGCCAGAAGGCCGGGCCTCACCCCTCTGCTCTCTATTTTTCTCTCCGTCTTGCCTTAGAATCGCCTCCTTGGCTGAGGCTAGCATACCTCTCTTGGTCAGAGTCCATGACTAGATGAATGATTCTTGCTCCGTCTCTTCCCTGCCTTCATCTAGGATGTCCCTGAGACCCTGAAGCGAGACTGGAGGGCTTCTGCTCCAACATCTGTGCTCAATATGTGATCCACCATCCTTTCAGCCCTCCAGTAAGTTTGTCAGAAGAGGGATTGGTATGATTCTTTTTTATTCTTAACTCCCTCCAAATTCATAGGCAGGGAGGAGATGGGCTTCTGTAAGTCAGGCCAGCGTCTTCCTCTGCCTGCTGCTACCAGCTGAGCCCAATTGTCACACAAGGGCCAATCCACCTTAATCCACCTGTTCTCCCAGTTTCCTCCCCTAGCCGGAACGATCTTCAGGTGTTCAGTAACGCAGATCACTGCTTGGCTAGGCTTCTCTTCTAAGACAATGGTAGCTCCACAGTGTTCTGTGGGATGGAGGTGGGGACTGTTTATTCCTAAAATAGAGGAAACAGTGATTAAGGCAGGGGGGAAGGGAACTGGGGGAGATCCCAGAGGTTATAGAGACCCCAACCTGGTTTCACAGCTTTAAAAAACAACTGCACTCTCTTTCTTTTCTTTGGACTTGAACAGTCATTCCTTCCCTTTATTAGCTGGAGAATGGCCCCAGCAGACCCTTCTAGAAATGGAGCTCCAGGTTGAGGGTGTTTCATACACTCCACCACTGTCATATTTTGAAGATACATATATTTTTTGTTGAAGGATCTGCTATGCACAATGGAGAAAATTTAGTAGCAATTTTGGCTTCCACCAACTAGATTCCAGGAACAGCCAACCTCCAGTTGTAAACAATTAAAAGTTGGCACTGGAAGATGGTTAAGAGTATTGGCTACTCTTGCAGAGAACATGAATTTGTTTCTCAGCACCCATATTGGGCTCATAGACACCTGTAGCGTCAGTTCCAGGGGATGTGACACTGACTTCTAAGACTGGGTAGGTGCCTGCATATGTGTGGCCCACATAAATACACTCATACACATATACACAAAACTAAATAAATATTTAAAAAAATAAAAAATGTCTTCAGAAATTGCCAAATATGACCTGGAGGACAAAGGAACTCTGGTTAAGAACGATTGTTCTAAAGGAATGTTTTGGGTGGCTTTCATGACTGGACCACCCTTGACAGTTTTGTGGCTTGGTCAGTTTGTGGGGCCCCTGGCAACAGGAACCAGGATTTATCTCTAGTGCATGAATCCCATTCCCTATGAAGAGATACCTTGCTCAGCCCTGAGGTAGGGGGATGGAGGGCTTGCTCCTCCTTCAACTTGATTTGCCAGACTTTGTTGACTCCCCATGGGAAGCCTTGTCTTCTCTGAGAAGTGGAGGGTGGGGACGGGTAAGACTGTAGTTGATATGTAAAATGAAAAAAAAATTTAAATGAAAAGAAACAAGTTTTTAAAAAGTAAAGGATGAATTATGTGTCTTTTCTGAAAACAAATAAACAAAAAAGCACCAAAAGAAGAAAGTCAGCTTGGCAGCAGGGTGCTTTTAGTGCTGTAAGGAACAGCACAGAGTACCTAAAGGCCCAATGTGTAATCAATCAATCCAGCTTTAGCTTCAGAAATAGAGCAAAGATCTACAGGATGAAGCTTGTCGATCACTGGAGAGTGCCAGAAGAAGAAGAAGGTAAATTAAATATGACTAGGTAGAATAATTCATGGAACACTGACAGAATTTAATTACAGGTGACTATGGTCTACAAATGTGAATCAAAAAAGTACTGAAGGCAAGCCATGCAATGATGGCTGAAATGATGCGCACCATAAATGACTGGCTTGTAAACCAGTCTTGCTAGGGACAGGTGGAAAGAGCTGCATCTTGCAGAGGTCCTAATGGATAAGCAAGGCTGGGTAAACAGTTGAGAAGCTGCTCAGCGGATGGTATCACTGCCCCATGGCACTGAGCAAGAGCGCTTTATAAATCATCTTGACATCCATCCAAGCACTAGGAAACCCAAACTGAGGCTTCGGATCTCAGGTCTGGAAGGCACTGACAAGTACGCAGATAAACGGAATAGAGAAAAATGATAGCGATGAGACAGAAGAGAAATCTTCCTTTCCCCTACTAAGCAAACAATAAAACTGTATTGCAAGGGTGCAAATTTAGACACAGGGAAGGCATCAGAACAGTTAAGCAAATCGGTCCAGGAGAACTTGGAATGGAAAAATGATTACAGTACAGAGCTCTCCCAAGGAAAACAGGAAACACGCCGAAAAGCACAAAGCGTTTCTAGAGGAGACAATCCCATATGGAAGTGGAAACTTGAAAGCAGATACAGTGCTACAAACACTCTGTAACCACATAACAGCTGCTGATGCAGAGCAGACTCTGTGAATATGTCTTTGAAATTATCAGATGCAACAGCGGAATAGGACAGGCACTGGGAAGCCTTCTCCTCTTCTTTTAGAAGAGAGCTGGGAGGCCACGGACTTCATGATTTCAGCAGCAGGGGAAAAGCGTTCTGAAGCTCTAAACCACAGCTTGAACGTAAGAATCTCTAAGAAAGCTATGTTTAATTACAAAGGAATCGGCACCGATTTTTTTTTCCCAGTGGGGGAAGGGGAAACCATCCCGCAAACCTGCCAGGTTAAACTGCAAAAGGAAAATGTTAATGGATGGAGCAGCCGAGCCAAATAATTTAAACACCTTTCTGAAAAGCATTTGACACTGTATTTCATAAAATCCTTAATAGGCAAAAATATAATCTGGCATTTACAAGGCAAGTTATTTTAACTACAATGAGAAAAAGAATTCCACAAACCAGTTTTGAGATAGGCTATCATGCTACAGTCAATATTCAAGGCAAGGCAGGAGGAACACTGAGGCTCATTTGAAATACTGTGCATAGTCTGATAAAGGACATAAATATGGAGAGGGTGGAGCAGAGAGCAACCAAGTGATAAAGAGACTCGGAGGAGACGTACTTTACGTTAGCACGTATCTTGCAAAATCAGCAATTGTGCTTCACTTGGTCAGCAAAGAAGGGAGTTTATGAGAGCATTTCATTGAGACGTTAAGAAGAAAAAAAAATCTAAGGGGATTAAGGATGATAATGCAACAGGGCAGCTTGGCTTTGAAAGTAAGATTAGGGCCCACAAATTCCATTCTGGTGAAGAACGGCTACTACAAAGCAGTAAGAAGACTGTTTGCTGAGGGAGGCTTTGAGGCCCCTGAGATGGGAAAGGGGAACAGTGAGCAATTGCCAACTCTATGCAGAGGGTAAACAGATCATCTGTTTTATAGCATCTTGGACATGCATTCAAAAAGCATTGCTCCCCAGGTCTCTGCTTTTGTGGGTCCACTCAGAGGGGCAATTTGTGGAACTCTACTCTAGAATGCAGGAAGTAGCTTATTTCACTGATAGAGAATCTGGACCATATAAAGTGGGCTTCCTAATGCTCTCTTTGTCTTCTAGCTCAAGTTCAAGCCACCTTTTAAGGCTCAGTACAAATTTCACCAATCTCCTCTGAAAAACTGGCTCTAGTTTCTCTATGTGGGGTGAACTCTCCCAGAATTCAGTGCCTCTCACCTATTCATTTGACATCATTTAACTCTCAGAAAGGTCCCAACTAGATCACAAGGGGGCAATTTCTTGTATGTTTTCCTTTGATTTCTCGAAGGGCATATTTTGGTAAGGGACTCAAGACTAGTTGGGGTTTAGTTACTGAAGTTCATGAAGCATCCTATAATGAACTCATTACATCTCATGTTCCTAGGGATTGGCTTTCAGAGCAAGTCGGGCAATGGGCTATGTTATAATGACATTGGATAATTTGTATTGTGTATCTATTATTTATACAGTGTAAGTTATACTAAAAGCTAAGAAAATAAGGAAACAAGGGATGTTCCTGTTATCTTGAGGGGTGAAACAGGAATAAGTTAAAACTAAAGAACCAGGGCCTATTTTAATCATGACTTGAAAACTCTTGTATGATGTTTCTGGCCCAGACTTTCTGATCTAGAAGAGAGGTTTGGACCCACTCTCAGCCCCACTGCCACTTAGGCCCAAATAATCACACAGACATTTGTATTATTTTTACTGATTGACCTAGGGCCCAGGCATATAATTTACTAACTCCTTCATCTGAACTCAATCCGTCTTGTTCAGCCATACAGCTCTATACCTTTTCTTAGAGCAGCATTTCAGTTTCTTTCCTCTGCATCTGCTGCCGTCTCCTCATCCTGTCTCTGTGGAATCTGTGCCTGTTCTTCCTGTACTCAGAGTTTTTCCAGTATGGTAGCTCCACCCGTACTTCCTGTCTGCCTTCAGCCAATCAGTGTTTTTTATTAAACTAGTAGGTGGAACAATTATTTATGTTGTAACAACATAATCCCACTACAGAAAATGCTTACAAGTTTTCTTTAAATATATATATATATATTTGTAAAGGCCTACTGCAGGGCAACACACATTATACACACACATTTTTTGTTTGTTTTATGTCCATGAGTATTCTGCTTGTGTGTGTGTGTGTGTGTGTGTGTGTGTGTGTGTGTTACTTGTATCCCCTGATGCCTGCCGAAGCCAGAAAAGGGCACAGGATGCCCTGGAACTGGAGTTAAGGTTGGATGTGAGCTGCTATGTGAGTACTGGGTTCTAAACCAAGGCTTCTAAAAAGCAGACAGTGCTCTTAACCTCTGAGTCATCTCTCCAGACCCCAGATACATGCTTGCAAATGTTGTTTAAATTTCTGAATGGATCAATATCCTATGATAATTGTGATTTGTTTTTTAATAGAGAGGGAAAGAACTGACAGGTACACTAACAGGGGCATAATGTTTATGAGCACAGAGTGGTATGTGGAAGGAGGGAGCTATTACTGACAACTTTCAACTTCCCTTCACTTCTATTACTATATTTTATATTACATATAAATGCATATTTGTGTTTGTACCAGCCAGGGTCCCAGTAAAAATAATTACACAAGTCCAATTATTTCATATGTGGGAATTATAAGGAACTGTTAACTAGGCAATAAAGATTTAAGAAAAGTCAAAATATCAAGAAGAAATGATGACAGAAAATAGTGACTACCTCATCCAAAGATTGGGATGTCTGACCTGTTCAAGCTTGGAAGATAGTCCATCCATTCAGTTCTGGTGCATTCTGGTCTTAGGAGAGCATCAATGCTTCAGTAGGAGGGGCTCTGTACACACTGCAATCTGAAATATGCTGCCTCTGCCGTGTAGGAAAGGGAAGCAGTTCCTCCTCCTCCTCCTCCTCCTCCTCCTCCTCCTCCTCCTTCTTGTTTCCCCCCCCCAACGGTCTCCTGTGGCACACCCCCTCCACCACCCCAATGGACACAAATGACTGTGTTGCTTGCTCTGTTCACAATACACACAGACACAGTGTATTGTGACCCACCCAGTTAAGCTGTGCAGTAAATTCCACCAATGTCAGATGACAAAAACAATTCAAGCCAGGTCCAGCAGCACAGGCCATCAATCTCAGCCACCACCAGGTAAAGTGAGGGTAGAGAACAGCTTGTCTGGACTACATAGTGAGTTTGAAACTAGCTTGGATACCTTAATAAGACTATATAGGAAAATAAACACGTAGGGGCTGGGAGAATCACTCAGTAAAATCCTTGCTCTATTATCACAAAGACGTGAGTTCTATGCCTACAACTCCTTTTGTCAAAATCTTGATATAATGACATATATACTTGCATCCTAGCACTGGGGTGGATCCCTGGGGCTCTCTGGCCAGCCAGCTTAGTCTACTACAAAAGGTCCAGGCCTGTGAGAGACTTCATCTCCAAAGAATGAAAAGGTGGACTGGAGAGATGGCTTCTCAGGAGTTAAAAGCACTAGCTGTTCTTCCAGAGATCCTGAGTTTAATTCTCAGCAACCACATGGTGGCTCAAAAACCATCTTTAATAAGATCTGGTGCCCTCTTCTGGCCTGCAGACATAAATGCAGACAGAACACTGTATACATAATAAATCTTTTTCAAAAAATGAAAAAGGTAGATTGTGACAGAGGAAAGATGTCTAAGGTTGTTCCCTAGCCTCCACATACATGTACATACACATGTATGTGTACCCACTTCCCACATGATACAGATTTAAATTTCAAAAATGGGCCAGAGATATAGTTTAGTGGTCAAGTACTTGTCTAGCAGATATGAGGCCTTGGGTTTAAGCCCCATCACTACAGGAATAAATAAATATGTTCTACAAAGTAAGAGAGGAGGATAAACAGCTCATCACAATGCAGTCATGGCATCAGAAACAGCATCAAAGAAGCCGGACCCCAGCCCTCATCCTGTGTGTGTGTCCAGGTCCCTTGGGTTGGTAGAACCTGTTCATGGTAACAAGCCAAAGGTGTTTAATTCCTACTCACTAACTGGTCACTCACATAAAAAGCACAATATCTCTTCTAAAGAACCAACAACAAGCACTGACCAGGTGCCAAGCACCAAAGGCTTTGTGTGCACCGAGTGATTTAACCCTTTCAGAAACTTTCGAGGAACAAAAACCACTAAGAAATCCACCAGTGCCAAAAACTAGCCCTGCTGTCTAATAGTCTCCTCAGTAGCGACCTTGACTGCTCACACACTGACATGGGCCTAAATGTCAGGCACAATTCTATATCTTTAAAACACAGAAAAAAGACAGAAAGGTGGGTACTCTGTGTCACCCATGTCTCCAGGGGTGAGAAGACCTAGCCAGGCTGGATATTCTCAACGCTCTGCTTCCTCTCTCTCAGGGGGAGAAATAAGACCAACATGATGGCCTCTGCTAGAAGATTCCATGAGAGAGCACAAGTGCCTTGGTTCAAACACTAGAAATAAGGACCCTCCATGTGGTCAGATGTCCTGAACTGCACAAAATTAACATAAAACAATATGATATGGTCTACTATAAAATGCCAACCCAGCATAGACTTATATTCTCACCTTGTATTTTCCCATCAAGCATTAGATAGGAATGGAAAAGAATGAGATCAACCAGTTAGAAAATTCTGCTGCTTGTTTGGGAGAAAGTAGCTCCCTGGCCATATCCACATAACCCTTTGTATTAAATTTGGGAAAAGATAACACATTTTTTTATTGCTCTGCTTTTTCTCATTTTTATTGTATTTCCTATTTGAAATGTTCAGTCTAGAAGAAGCCTTTGAAACGAGCTAATATTGTCATAGTAGAAGCTCAGGGAGTTACCAGAGGACAGCTACCTGGTGAGACCTAAGCAGTCATCTGAACTGCTATGAGCTTTACCCAAAGTGACAGTGTCGGACTGCTCCAGCAGTCGCTGATCTTGTCGCAAAAATCCTATTTTTCCAAATGAAAACCCTGCTGTCAGTTTGAAGCAGGTAACTTTTGACAAGCTGGGGATAGGGACATTGATAGACTGCCAGCCCCTCAGCCGTATGACCTGACATCATTGAATCCTTGACACTCTTAACATAGCAAGTCACAGGCCAGCCCTACGGCATGTGGACATGGTTTGTAGTTGACTGTAGTGGACAATCTCAGGGACCCAAACCTCAGGGGGCAAGGCCTATGGCATGAGTAGGACCAACCTGAGCCACAGGGAATTAAATGATTTTACAAAGACTGCTTCATTTTATTAGAAATCCCCCATGAATAAAACAAATTATGCACCTGGAAAAGGCAGCACCCTCTGCTTTTCCCTAGCAATGTATGTCTGCACTCTGTGGAGTCATTCTGGCTTATGGAAATGCTCCTGATAGGCGCTGCTTGGAAATAGAAAGCTCTCTCTGAAGATGAGATGTTTGCCTCAGAGCAGGCTCTCCGAAATTCGTCTCAACAGCTGTGGATCCTTGCAACAGCGTGACTAGGAATGACAGAGAGGAGAGAAAGGGAAGCCACGGGATGCAGACCGCTGTGGCTAGAAGGAGGTGAGAAAACTCCTCTTTTCAATTTTCCCTTCCTCGGTAAGCAGTGCGTCCACTGGGAATTCCTTACTCCCCTTGACTGCACAGCTACCATGGGCTCTTTCCAATGACCCCCTCAGCCTTGTATAGGAGTTAATTTAATCAACACGCACAGTCAACGTCAGCAACTAACTAGGGAGAGTGGAAGGTAGTAGGTTCCTCAGATCCCAGCACTCCACGTCTGCATGCGTGGATTTCTTCACTTGAAGTGTGGAAGTGGTAACCATCTCATTGGCTAGTTCTTCATTGTGTAAATTCCATTGTGCTAGTTTCCCTTGTGTGCTGTGACAAAGGACCACAAGTTAGTGGCTCAAAACAGCAGGAACTTCTTCCTTCATGGTTTAAGGGCCTGGGAGTCCAAAATCATCATACCAGCAGGGCCATGTTTCCTCTGAAACATTTTTTTTTCAGCTCCTGGTGGCCCCAGGACTCCTCAGCTCACAGCAGCACCACTCTGGTGCCTGCCTCATCTTCATGTGGTAGCTTTCTCTGTGACTTCTTCCTTTCTCAGAAGAATTCCAGCCACTGGACTCAGGACTCACGCTAATCTAGAATGTGCTCGCTCATGCTCTCTCTCTCTGTCTCTGTCTCTGTCTCTCTCTCTGTCTCTGTCTCTCTCTGTCTCTCTCTCTGGCAGACACTACTATGATGCAATGGCTGGTTAAGGGGATATAAGAAAAGACACAGATAAAATACTCCATGCCATGCTTGCTCCTCATCAGTCTTTAATAAACAAGGCAGAATCTTGCTACTTTTGTTACTTTGCTGGTGTAGATGCGGTTAGTGTCTTTTTGGGGGGATAGAAGATGTAGTGGTTTGAATGAGAATGTCCCCCATGATCCCAGGTATTTGAACTCTTAATGTTCAGTTGGTAGCACTGTTGGGGGAGATTTAGAAGGTGTGGTCTTGCTCCAGAAAGTATGTTATTTTGGGTGGACTTTGAAAGTAACTGCCTCACCCTGCCTTCATGGGCCAGGGTAGCAAGTCACTATGAGGGACAAATGTATAATGGAGAGATGGGAAAGATAGAGTACATGGTAGAGAGACTGGAAATGGAGATGCAGTGGTAAGGAACAGGCCTATTTGAGGACCCTGTGCTGCTACCTGAAGCCATATTGATTTTTGAGGGCCATGCTGCTGCTAAGGGCCATACTGATCTGAGTGGCCTGTGCTGTTACCTGGGGCCATGTCTGGGACTGTTGTCACTAAAGACCAAGTGGGTGTCTGTGGTCTGGGATGCCACCTGAAGGTAAATTGATGTCCAAGTGCCATGCTTAGCCAGTCCTGGCCCTTGTCTACCTACCACAGGAGAGCCTGTCGGGCTCACGGTGTGGGTGTGAAAGAGCTGGCCCCACCTCTCATCAGCTGCAGCACCCTGCAGAACGAGCCATAAACTTTGCCTGAGCAGTGCAGAAGAGCTGGCCCTGGTGGCATGGGCACTGGAGAACCAGCCACAAGGGTGTGGGAATGTGAAAGCTGGCCTTGCTGAGGCAGTGCTGACCCTGGTAGTGTGGCTGCAGGAAAGCAGGCAGGCTGACCAAGTCAGCTACCACCCAGGCCCAGATCCAGGGCTTTGAGTTGGCCTCAGACCAACACCTACTTCATTTATGAACCGCTGCAGCACATAAAGGAACCAGCTGTGCAGAACCATAGACACAGGGTCTCCCTGACCCAGGACAACAACAGGATACCCAGGAGGAGCCCCACTGAGGACCTAGTCGTAATAGAGTAGCAGAAGCCAGAGGCCTTGGACCAGAGCAATGACTCATTGCAATGAACCTTAGCAAGTAAAGCTGTTTGGACAAAAGGGTATACTGTGCAACACATGGAGACACAGCGAAGCTTCCACAGTGCAATTTTTGTTTGTTTAGGAGGGGGTGCAAGGGCTGAGGGTGGATATGGAGGAATGGGGATATAAGTGGGATGGGAGTGCATAGCATAAAATTCATAAAGAATGAATACAAAAACATTTTTTAACTCATACATACACAATAAGAAAGAGGAAGGAAAGAAGGAAGAAAAGAAGGAAGGGAGGGAGAAAGAAAAAAAGCAAAGAAAGGAGGGGAGAGAAGGAAAGAAAGAGGAACGAGAGAGGAAGAAAGGAAGAGAGAGGAGGAGGGAGAAGGAGAGGGAGAGGGAGAGGGAGAGAGAGAGAGAGAGAGAGAGAGAGAGAGAGAGAGAGACAGAGAGACAGAGAGACAGAGAGACAGAGATGTCTCGTGCAGTTTCCCGTTTCCAGCTTCTGGCTGCAGTTCCGGTGTAAGGTCTTAACTTCCGGCTCCTCTGGCCATGCTTGCTGCGTATTGCTTGGCTTCTCTTTGCCAACTGGACTCTTATCCCTCTGGAACCCTGACCCAAAACAAACTCTTTCCCTCGGGTCCTTGATCACAGCAAAAGAAAAGAAAGCAGGAGCTTTTGTTGGGGTGGAAGGGCACGGAGCGGCCTGGAACAGAGTTCAGGAAGGGAGCATCACAAACAGGTAACATTCCTCCGGTGGACTTCTTTGGTTCCTGTAGTCTCCATGACAACACTCGGGACTAAGTGTCAGGAAAAGGGACGCTGCACCTGGCCCCGGACTGGGTCTGTCCAATTAGTGTGCTCTCCCATCCTTGGGAGAAAGGGAACAGAGAGACAAGAAAGTGTGTTTAAGATCTCTGGTCTTCCTCTCCTCTTAAACGTATTTCAGAATTTCTTAAAGGACGAAGAGAGCAGATTCCAGAAGCAGCACCGCCAGCGTGCCCAGGGCTTCTTGCTGAAAAGGAAGCCGTTCTCGGTGACTTTAGGAGATACCCCAAGTCGAAGCAATAAATAGGGCAGAACGAAAAATGTGAAAGCAGCTGCAAGAGCTGGGCCTTTTCCTTCCCAAGGTCAGAAAACTTTAGTTAGTAATATGATCTGAATGCACCAAAATCAACCCCCTGAGGTAGGCTATGCTCTGTCAGGCGTCATGGCTAACAGTTTTGATAGGTATGGCACATGTTGGATTAGAGCTGAGTCACAATTCCAGGGTGTTTTTTCCAAACAATGGGGTAGCCTGGGAGCTGGATGCTCTTGACACCGTTTGTAAATTTTGGATCTGTTGACAATGTGGTGAGGCTCAAGGATTTCTTTTCATAGAAATGCTTCAAAGTAAATACACTTAAGATGAAATAAAACGGTTCATAACGATTCAAAGTGAGCCAATGATATCAAAAGGTAGCTATTAAAATGTCAAAAGAAAACCAACAAATTTGTGATATGGTTTTATGTGTTCTTATTTATTAATGTAGTAAATAACAAGCGAAGGCAGCAGGTCCTACAGCTACTGCAATTTTAAAGCAACTCTAAGTGTGAGCAGTATTTCTAGCTATCACGAGTGGGATCTGCAAAGATCTGTGACTTGTGACATTCACAATTGAATCAAACTCTAAATTTCAGCTGGAGATGAATGAAAATCAACATGGCGTTTTTTTCCCCATTTGAGTACTCAGAATTCTATCCATGGAGATTTGTGCTCTGCCCCAATTGAAAAGCTGCACCATGGTAAATTTACCAGGAACCAATTTTTCGTAGGATCTGCCAGGTAGCAGAATACCAGCCATTATGTTATCAAAGGCTGCCCCCTGCTGGCCAAAAGATTCAAGTTGTTCACTTAATTGGCTGTGTTAGAAACAATGGATTGGGCTATTAATTCCCATCAAGAAATGGAACGGGAGGCTACTTGTCAACCTGGCCCCATGGCATCCAATCAGTACAGATTTAAAAGGCCCCATTGGCTTAACAGGCAAGTGCTGATGGCTGGTACAGAACAGGTCATTAGCAAAGAGAACCAAGATGTCAGCGCATCAGGCGGTTTCTGAGGACGCTGCTCGCCTCAGTTCTGAATAGTAACGGTGAAAGTACAGATTGCTTGAAGGTTGGATGTCCCAATGGGCTTGTCTGGCCAAGGTTTTTAGGATCTGCTTTCAGTGCTTGGGGCTTGGAGCCATATGGAGAGAAAGGAAAGTAAATTCAGAACTAGCCGTGTGCCAGAAAGCAGCTAAGCATTTTCACATGTGATGTGCTGCTGCGTTTAATTCCTGACCCCATCCTGCTGGTCAGTGTCAGAGTGGGAGCTGAGAGAGGTAACTAAGGCTTAGAAAGGAAACTGGGCAGTCGCTCGGAGCCGCTGCATGGGTTGGGGAGCCCGGCTGCTTCTCGGTGCGTAGGCACGTTCTCACAGCTGCGCCCACTACATGTCCTGCAGCCGGGTTTGAATCCCAGAATTTACCCATGGCACAAACCTAAACAAGTTTATAACATTTGATATATCCCCCAACTGTAAAATCAAGATTGTTGGGAATATTCGTAAGCCCCTAGAGCACTGTAGGCGCTCTGTAAATGGTGACTACGAGCATTATAAGACAATATTGCTTCCTAGTATTGGGAAAGGAGTAATCTCCATGTCATAAAACAGGAACACATGGACAAAGCTGAGTAATTCAGCAAAATAATTTTTTTTTGTAAAAAGTGTACTAACCAACACACTCAGGCAGAATGGCTTCCATCTTTGATCCCCAAAGTAGGTAGTGACTATGTCTCATCATGTAGGTGAAAACTGCGCTTCTCTGTCAGACATGACTGACTGCTACAGTAAGGGAGGCTGAGGAAATATGAGGCCTTGTTTGGGCCGACTACCTTTCTTTTTTTTTTCAAAACAGGGAGGGCTCCACTGTGTAGCCCTGGCTGTCCTGGAACTCACTCTTTAGATCAGGCTGACCTCAAACTCATAGAGATTTGCCTGCCTCTGCCTCACCAGTGCTGGGATTTAAGGTGTTTGTTACCTTTGCCTGGCAGGGACTGAGTAGAAAGATCTCTGTTTCTGGAGTTATGGGATTAAAGGTGTAGGTCACCACTCCCAGCTTTCCCAGTGCTGGGATTAAAGGTGTGTATCATTGAAGGCCAGTTTGTTGGCCTAGTACTCACAGAGATCCTCTGGATCCCTGTGCTAGGAAAAAGTGTGAGTTGCCACTGCTCTGTTATCCCTAGAACTGGAGATCCAGAATGATCTCTGCCTAGTTTGACTGTGGGTTGATCTCTTGATATTCCAGGTTTTATTAAATACATATCACCACATTATAGCCCTGATTGGCCTCGAATCCAATTATGTGGTTCAGGCTGACCTTGAAGTCATAGCAGTCTTCTTGGCTCAGGCTCCCAAGTGCTAGGATCCCAGGAGTTAGCCACCGTTCCCAGTTTCAGTGGCCAGTTTCAAAAGCTTCAGTTTTATGCAGTGCTAACTAACATAAACCATTGCTGGGAGTGTACAGCAGATGACAGCCAGTATTTTATAAGTCAGCCTACCACATGAATGACTGTTGGGGAACCCCCATTAGGCAAAGTCTGTGGAGACATCCGTTGACTGGCCCTACTAGGCAAAGCCAGTGGGATGATTCAATGTGGATATCAGTTGTTTCTGTCTGTAACATTCTCATGTGGCACTATCTTACCCCCCTAAAATAATAGCTATGGGATGCTTTCCACAGCCCCTTGGTGGTGTGTTTTACACTTTGGGGGCACTATTGTCAGTGACTTGTCCAAAGGATAGGATGACTTTTTCTTATGTAATTTTGATGAAAAAAGTAGGCTTCCAAACAACAGCCAGGCCTTAGCTAAGACCTCAGCAAATTCAACAGAAGGCCAGTTGCCCTGGAGATGAAGTGCTCAAGGACAGGTCCCCAGGGGTTTAGCAAAGTGAGGCACATAACAGCCCCAGTGCCAGTTTTTCCCTGGCAGAAAAGGCCTAACATAACATTTATAAGCATAACTTACAGGCTTAATAATTGACTTTCTGCATCTGTTACTAACTTCATATTTATGCTATAAAATTTAAGGTCTAGCTTACAGGGTAAAAGTATACACTTTAGTATTGGGCGATTCCTAGGCCACTGTCTTTTGCACTGCTCCATGACTTTCTGCCTGCTTCATAGACTGTACATTGAAGCCCTGCCCTGACTATGGTCAGTGTGGCTTTTTCATGTCTGAGAGAAAAATGCTTGTGATTTTTTTATGTGTTTATAGTATGATTGTATCCCTATTGCTTACTTAAGAAATGTAAAACAACCTTTAATATCAGTTCATATAATGGCTAAAGTTTTGTGTGAGGGTGGAGATAGAAAAAAGAGAAAATATAGTATAAAGTTGCCTTAAGAACACGTGAGTTGCCCTTTCCTTTTTACCTAGACCTTTTCCCTTCGCTACTCCGAGGCATTCTTTCCGCTATCCTGGGCAGAGGGGAGCTGGTCTCCCTGTCTGCATTAAACCATTTGGACTGTTTGCCCATATTGGGAGATTAAGTAACCAAGAGCAAGCACTTGCATAAGGTTTTATTTATCTCAGTTTCTTAAAAATGCTTATTTTGAAACAATGAACAATTTATAATCAGATTGACATTATGTAGGTGTTATATGAACAGTTTTCGCATCATATGGTGCGCCATAAAGCCAAAGGTGTTTTATTGGCCTGAGCAGATCTCAATAGACAGAACTGGGATTCAAGTTGTGGCTTTTTCTTTAACACATCAGTATCCTGTAGTGCATTTAAATTATCAGCTGGAATTACCTAACAGATCTAGAAAGCTCCTTTTGTTCCTGAGACTCCTGCTACCCCAGTAGCTTCCCAGGAATGTGGTAAATTGTTCTTCCTAGGACCTTATGGCTAACGGTCCAGGCTCTAGTCAGTAAACCTTCTCACTGGCCAGTTCAACTAGTAATCGCTAATGTGAGACTCTTCGGAGTTGTGTGTTTCATTTACATGGTGCCATGTAGAAATTGTCCTTTGGCCTGTGTCTACCATGGTAGATAACTACTACTCTACACAGGCCAAGTGTCTCTCTCCAGACATACGATATGGCCAAAAATAAAACACTTAATTTTGTTTTGATCCATTGGTTATTGTTATATGTGTACTGCTCTGAGGGGCAGAGAGATGGATCGCTATAGTCTTCATTTCTAGCCACCACAGAAAATGTGAGAAAAGCTTCCTCTACCTTGCCTCATGTCATGAAGTTAACTTTAATCAAACCTTTTTAATGAAATGATTTTTTTTTTAAAATCTTTATTTATTTATTTATTTGCCTTGGTGTTTGCCTGGAACTGGAACTACAGACAGTTGTTAGCTGCCATGTGGGTGCTGGGAATTGAACCCGGGTCCTCTGGAAGAGCAGACGGTGCTCTTAACCGCTGAGCCATCTCTCCAGCCCCATGAAATGATTTTTTGCATACCTTTGCTACAAAAGTATGCCAGTAAGCAAAGCAATGCTCCATTCTTTACTGGCTTAAGATCCTACCAAACTCAGTGCCAATGCTGACATTTGCATTCCACACACAATTAGCTCCACCATGTGGTTATTTGGAATAAATGGCATTTATTATCGGACATAAAAGCAAGATCATGTATCCAGTAATATATACTCCTTGAGAAGAAATTGTGCATAATTTTGAAAATCCCATCCAGTTTTCTAGGACATCAAAACAAGAATAAGAGGAAAATTATTCCTCTCATGTGAACTAGGATATTCAAAAAAGTAAGTCACAATTTATACACTGAATTAATATCTACTGATTCTACTGTGTAGGGTCAGTGAATACAGTGGTTTGTGAGTTAATTCCTGCCTCAGTTAAATACACATTGGGATGATAAGATCAGGGTTAGAGTTTAGAGACCAATGAAGGAGGGGCTACTGTAAATTAACAGAAATAACATCTGTTGGTCCACATTATACTCTCCACGTGAGCACTCATGCTCTTAGAGACTTAAAGATTGAAAGGCATTGAGATGTGTGTGTGTGTGTGTGTATCTTGGTTTTGAAATTTTCTCACACTAAAGAGAATTCAGGACTTATTAGAGAAATCATCTAACTCAGGTCTGTGACAGAAGGACAAGAATATCATGAGATGTGTTTTGATGCCAGAAAACACAGTACCACTCCAAAACCAAATCAATATCACTCTCCATCAACCTTTCATTTGTGTACAGACAGGTCCAGGGGCTCCCACTTGAAAGCCAGGGAGTATGTAAGCATCACCATGAACAATAACTATAATTGATACTACATTTATTTAAAACATTCAAAAGTTTATATGATAATTAAGAAAAATCAGTAGAGCACTGTTTTATTTTTAAAAAATAATAGAAAGTAGTGTAGGATTAATGAATCATTATTTTGCAAGCTATAACTGGACACTCATCTTGTATACTGATTTCTCACTGCTGAGGAAACAAAGTATCCCAGTGTGGTTGTTCATCACTGCATAAACCTATCTTTTTGCTGTTTCAGAGGCCAGAAGTACAAAGGAGGTTAGCCTGCTGCATCCTTCAGGAGACTCCAGGGAACATGGCCATTTATCTTAGCAATGGCGGCCATATTCCTTGACTTCCACTGTCCTGTGTCTCTCTCTAGCTTGTGCCTAAGTCATCACATCTCCTTTCACACTGACCCTTTCCCCTTCTCTTATAAAAATACCACTGATAACATTGAGCCCACAGACATGAACCAGGATAACACAGGACAACTAATATAATCACACCCACAAAGTCTCATTTTCTTCAGTGGAAGGTGTCACAGTGATGAGTACCAGGGATCAGATGTAGTTGTCTTGGGGTGGGATGTAGGCATTATTTTCCCACCACAACTTTGTCAAGGGTTGTTAGTAAGGTATCAAAACAATGCCAAACTATTAATTACACTGTTAATTGCAAACTTTCCCAATTAAGTATTCTCACTCTTATTACCTTAAACAATTCAATGATGAGAAATTAAGTAGCATTTAACTTTATCTAGTATATGGTGCACAAATAACTCATAAGATATTCTTTCCAGGCTTTTAATTGTAGAATCTAATCAAGTTATATTTAGCTCTAATTTCCCAATAACAGAAATGGTTGCATGATAAGATGATCGTGTGCAATGAAGGATCAGGAAGTGGAGCATGCTGTCGGCCTGCGATTCTGGAGTCCTCAGAAGTGGGAAGTCAGAAAAAAGATCAATGTTCCAAATTGGTTAATAGGACTGAAGGGGCACTGTAATTAAATGCAATATGTAAATCTTCAATTTTAATCATTTTAAAGATAGTGTAATTTTAAATAACTTAAATATTAAATAATATGGGATTATTAACTTTCTTATGCTATGCAGGCTATCATCATATTCTTAGGAAAAACAGGTCTTAAGTATTCATAATTGAGGTATTTAACAAGATTCTATTAAAGCCAGGCAATATCAACTGTGATATCAACAATTTAATCACAGTCTTGTCTAGTTAGCATCGTCTGCTCTATTTGATCATCGAGAGCATCCAGTAGAGATGCATACACGCCATTTCTTAGTAACAGAGCCAGCCTAGTTACTTTTCTATTGCTGTGGTAAAACATGATCAAGGCAACTTAAAGAAAAAGAAAAAGGACTTAATTTGGGGGTGACAGTTCCTGAGGACAATGGAGTCCATGAGCATCATGGCAGAAAGCAGAGCAGTAGAGCACCAGGTGCTGACATCTGGTCCAGAAGCTGGAAGCAGAGAGAACAAACCGGGAATGGCATGAGGTTCTGAAATCTCTCAGGCCACCTCTAGTGACAACCTCCTCAACAAGGCAACACCTTCTAATTTTTCCCAAACTGTTCTTCCAAATGGGAGCAAGCATTTGAACAAGGGTTAAGGTTAGGGTTAGAGTTAGGGTTGTTAGGGTTAGGGTTAGGGTTAGGATTAAAAAATATGACTTTATTCATAATAAAAAACCCCAATTGGGAGCAAGCATTCAAACACATGTGTCTACAGGGGCATTCTCTTTCAAGCCACTACAGAGATTAAATTCCACTGGGCGAGAGCTAGCTGCTCTGGATATAACCTAAAAAAAACTTAACAAAATATATAAAGGGATGAAACACAACCACAAGTGACCCTGGCTGGTGCAAGGTGAAACAAAGCAAAACCATTGCTAACTCAAACTGACTCAGATCCCTAGCAGCTTAGTAGAATGATACTGCCTTAAATGTCTACATCATGGACTTGTTACGTGTGATGGTTAGTGCTGTCAGTTTGGTAGGCTCTGGAATCACCTCTGAGAGATTATGGTGCCAAGTTATTAAAGTGGAAATACCCATCCTAAAAGTGGGCAGAGCTACTCCCTGTGCTTGAGTCCTGGAGTAAAAGAAAAGGAGAAAATGAATCGAGTACAGGTATCCATTGCTCTTGGCCTCTTTCTTGTGCTTGTAATGAGGCCAACTGTTTCAGGCTCCCATGAGAGTGATCAAATATTCTGACAAAAGCAACTGAAGGATGAAAGGGCATAGGCTTTTTTTTTTTTTTCCTGTATGAGGGGCCCACCACCCAGTTCCCAAATAAATACACAAAGTCTTATTCTTATATAAATGTCTGGCCTTAATTTGGCTTATTTCTATCTAGCTTTTCTCAAATTATTCCATGTACCTTTTTGCCCCTGGGTTTTACCTTCCTTTCCTTTTGACTCTGTGGCTGGGTGGCTGGCCCCTGGCTCTCTCCTTTTGTCTCCTTCTTCTCTTTATTTATTCTCCCTGCCTGCCAGCCCACTTCTCTCTCTCTCTCTTGCCTTGCTATTGGCCATTCAGTTTTTTATTAGACCAACCAGGTGTTTTAGACAGGCAAACTAACACAGCTTCAGAGTTAAATAAGTGCAACATAAAATAATGCAAGGTATCTTTGTGTCATTAAACAAATGTCCCATAGCATAAATAAATGTAACACATCTTAAGCTGATATTCCACAACAAAAGTGTTTATTTGGGTTCCCGGCTCAAGGGTATGCTTCATCACCATGGGGCAGTCAGGGCGGCAGTATCCACAGTATGGAAGAGAGAACCCAGCTCTCTTTTTATTCAGTCTAGGACCCTAACCCAGGCAAGTGTTTTCCCATCTCACAGGTATTCCCAGAGGGTGTCACCTGTGTGAACCCTAGATCCTATTAAGTTGACAATAGTATTAATCACAACTAGGTCTTGAATCCTGATCAGTTTTTATAATGGAATTAAATACTTAATGACATCCCAAGTATTTAAAAAATGTTCTTGTGCTTGAAAGAAACTAACAGCTTTCAAAAAAACAAAAAAAAGAAATGTTGTGTTTTGAAAAACTATGAAGAGCCCTCATCTCACTGACGCTCACACTATCTTATCTTATCTTATCTTATCTTATCTTATCTTATCTTATCTTATCTAGTAGCAGCCCTTTCATGTTTGTCCTTTAAACATTATTCTAGGAATCTCTGATGTTTTTCTCATACAAGAACAATTCTCAGGAAATCTTATTTTCTGCACACCAGAAATGTATTGGTCCTAAAGAATTCTTTATTTCATGAAATCACCAACACCATGATCTAAACATTAGACATCCCCCGACCTTGCCTCCAGCATTACTGAAATATAACTGGCAAATAGAAATCCCATGATTGTAACTTGCTTTCCTCATCCACTTTATTAAAATCTTTGGGGATGTATCTTAAAACCTGATAGCAAGTGCTAATTGGCTTCAATTTCTAGTTCTATGCATGTTAGCTGTTATCTTTTCCATTTCGTGAAGGTGTGTTTCATCTAGGATGCATTAAATGAAATTATATGATGATTAGATCTCAGTTTAGAGGGAATGTAGATTAGGTTTTTAATACTTTACAAAAATAGAATCACTTCAGCTTACTTTTGTATAAAATACTTTCTTGCTATAAACTTTAGTTATAATTTGCACAAACACAAAAAATATAGCACAATTCTCTGATTTTAAGCTTTGAGTCATAATTGTATAAAGCCATATAACCACCACTAGCTGATAAACTTTTTAAAAAATCACATCCCCAAACCTCTTCTGGATACATTACTTACCCTTGCACCCCAACTCTGATTTTGTAATACTAATCCCAAGCACTCACTGAGTTGTCTTTTTTTTTCCTCTTTGGGGGACCTGCCACCCAGCTAATACATGGAGTCTTATTCTTATAAATTCCTGGCCTTAGTTTGGCTTGTTTCTAGCCAACTTTTAAAAAATTATCCCATCTACTTTTTGCCTCTGGGCTTTACCTTTCCTTCTTATTCTATGGCTCTGTGTGTGACTATGTGGCTGTGTGTGTGGTTGTGTGACAGTGTGTGTGGCTATGTAGCTGTGTGTGTGTTTGTGTGTGTGTGGCTGTGGTTGTATGGCTGTGTGTGCGGCTATGTGGTTATGTGTGTGTTTGGCTATGTGGTTGTGTGGCTGCTATGTGGCTGTGTGTGTGGTTGTGTGGCTGTGTGTGGTTGTGTGACAGTGTGTGTGGCCATGTGGTTATGTGTGTGGCTATGTAGCTGTGTGTGTGGTTGTGTTTGGCTATGTGGTTGTGTGTGTGGTTGTGTGGCTGTGTAGCTGTGTGTGGCTGCCCCCTGGCATCCTCCTCCCCTTTCATCATTCCTCTTCTTTTTCTCCTGTCTATTCTTTCTGTCCTCCAGCCCTGCCTGTCCTTTCTCCTGCCTCGATATTGGTCATTCAGCTCTTTATTAGACTAATCAGGTGTTTTAGACAGGCAAAGTAACAGCTTCACAGAGTTAAGTAAATGCAAATAAACAAATGCAACAACTCTTTTGCATCATTACACAGATTTCATGGCACATCTTAAACCAATATTCCACATGTCATTGTAGACCCAGAAATACAATCGTAGCTAAGTAAACAGTCCGTTGGCTTGTGTAGCTCTCCCTTTGTTGTGTATCTCTCAGGCTTTCCAGTTTAGATGCAATAAGAAAAACAAAACAAACAAAGCCTATACAAATCATTAAGACGAAGAGAATTTGTTTCGACTTTTCTTGAGTAAATATCTGAGAATAGGAATCCTGCATTAATTTTCATTGTTGTAATGAAACACCGGGACCAAAAGAGACTTAGACAGTAGTTTATTCTGGCTTAGTTTCAGATGGGGAGTCCATAATGGCAGGGGGAGGAGTAGACAGTAGGCAGCCATAGAGGAAGCTGCATGATCATTTTCAAGCATGAAGCAGAGTGAACTCGAAGTGGAATGATGTTATACTCTCAAAGTTGGCCAAGGTGATGTACTTCCTCCAAGGCTCCACACCTCCCTTCGTCCCATAACCATTACAGACGTGACCAAGCAGGGATTGTGTTTAATATATGAATCCATGGGGAGACTTCTCATTCAAACTAGCACACATCCTATGGTAAGTCTGTATTTAATTTTATAAGAAGCTGCAAAGCTCTCTTCCGAAGTGCCTGCACTATGTGTGCCTATGTATCAGCAATGTACAAGAACTGGTTACTCCATGTCTTCAGCTGCTGGTTTTTCAGTTTGCTGGTAGACATATGCTCTGAATACTCAAGGCTGTATGTGTGACAACCTGATTCTATTGCAGTTTATGAAGAGGGTGAAATTTAATCTCTAGTGTCTGGAGGTAGGACCTTGAATAAGGACACTGGGTGGAACTGCCTGGTGGCTTGTAAAGGATACACATACACCTGGTTGCTTCTGTGTTGTCTAAGGAAGTCATCACCAGATACACTCAACCTTGTACCTGCCAAACTGACCCACAAGTAAAGTCTGAGGACTCACACAGTCTGGTTGCTACCATCCACAGAAATCAAGACTAAAGTAGTTGCCCCAAGCTATCCTGATGAGTTTATAGTGATTTGTGTCTTATTTGTATTCCTGATGCCTGGGGTGCTGACTTAACTTTCATAAAGTAAACCACTTCAAATCTGCCATGCTGTTCAGTATATCATTACTAAGGATTACTCATTCTGGTTATGCCTTTACAAGATACGTGTATTATGAGAATTTCTTCATAACCTAGGAACTGGTTCTTGATTATTAATGCAGTCTTTCAAAGAGCAATTTAAACTTTTTTCAATTTGAGACTAAAGATTTCTTTCCTGTTATGTTTGTTTATTATCACACACACTCCTCCTCCCAAATTAAACCTCTTCCTATCCTAAAACAGAAAAAAAAAAAAATCTGCTTCTTTTTAGAACTTTTATTTTTAGCTTTTAAATCTATCATCTATTTTTTAATTTGAACTTTGCACCAAAATTGTGAGCTAAGAGCTCCTTTCCTATATGAACATCAATTGTTCCATTTGTTGAAGATTCTTTTCCTTATTGAATTACTTTGATAATTTTGTAAAATCAGTTGTCCAAGTGTGTGTGGTCCTGTTTCTGAACTCCACTTTGTCCAATGATCCATAGCAATTCTTGTGAAACTTGTCTATTAGTAAATGTGTCCATTTGTTCATAGTTTCTCAGAAAGTCTTGTCACATTCATTTTTTTTAAAACACTTTTATTTATTTATTTAATTATTTGCCTTGGTGTTTGCCTGGAACTGGAACTACAGACAGTTGTGAGCTGCCATGTGGGTGCTGGGAATCAAACCTGGGTCCTCTGGAAGAGTAGACGGTGCTCTTAACCACTGAGCCATCTCTCCAGCCCCCCACATTCATTTTTTTAAAGGTAGTGTTGTGTGTCTGTTTAAAAACTCTATCCAATATCTCCCACTGCAATTTAAGAAAGTATGTATTTGCTTTAGCTTGGCTTCAGTGTATGGGACTATCCATTCCCCAACACCCAGCTCCTACATTCCAGGTGTTTTTTCAATACTGCTTGGCTTCTGATAATTTCATTGATATATCATAGGAGATTTTTAAAAATGTATTATCCCCTACACAATGATGTAAGAGCAACTGAAAAATGCTGGCTGGGAGAAATAGCCTTCTCCAGGAAGAGCCCATGCACTGGTTGTCTATGCTAAATGATCAGCACTGAAAACATACACACGGCAAGTACGGACAATGAAAAAGGCTGTGAATTTGACAGAGAGCGAGGGGAGTATGGGGAATTAAGCGGAGAAAAGGGAGAGATAATATAATTACATCACAATCCCCCAAATTAAAAAACTTGCCTGTTGATTTCTTGGCTCAGTTGCTTTAGTTTTTCATCAATTATAAAAGCCTTCAGCCATTTTTTTCTTAACATGTTGTTTTGTCTCCCTGACCCAGCCTTTAGAAGTTTAAAGTCAAGCATGTAATACTGCTGTCACGAAGTTGGCTGACTCACTTCTCCATCCTGATTGATTCTCTGTGCATTCCTAGGCTTCAAGTTCCCTAACAACTGTTTCAAGTTCACATACTCAGTACAAGTACTAAGTTTCACTATGGGATTTTTACACACACAATTTTACTTTATTAATATTCATCTCTGTCCCCATCACCCTCCTATGCCCACTCTATTTCCCCAACATAAACCTTTCAGTTTCCTATACCATATCACGTGTGTTCTATTATACTCCTCCCCACATGTTCTATGCCAACACACACAAATTAAAACCTAGACTCTGCATATAAAACATGCAACTTTTTTGTTTGAGTCTGACTTATTTCACAGTACACAATGATCTCCAATTTCATTCATTTTCTTGCAAATATCATGAATTCACTCTTCTTTACAGCTCAATAAAATCCCATCACGTGTATGTACCACATTTTCTTCATGCACTCCAGTGTCGATGGACATCTAGGCTGGCTCCATTTCTTCACTGTTGTGAACAGTGAACAAAGATGGATGTTCTACAAAGGTCAAGCTGCTATAGTTCTATCCAGTCTTTCTTATCTGAACAATGATTAAAACATGTCAGGTAGCAACAACTTAAAATCTTACAGAAACTTGTTTTGTTAATTTAGAGCTACATAAATAACTTCAATAATTCATATCTATAAAATTAGTCTGTGACACATACACACATATATATGTAACATTAGAATGACACCAATGTGGTGCTATAGTTTTATATTTCATACATACATATAGAACACCAGAATGACACCAATGTGGTGCTGAAGTTTTGTGATTTACTTTGACCTCCTTTAAAGAACACTATCAATCTGTGGAAAATGCTTTATTGTATCTTGTTGAAATACTGCAAGGAATAATTCCAAGTAATATGAAAGTAATCCACAGACTTAATTAAGTGAAAATCAAATGATCCAGAAACATTTCTTCCTTAGTTTTTCACAGCAATTATTAAAAGTTCACACCCTGATTCTTTTTCAAGAAGGATTATTCTAGTAACCTTGAGTGTTCGATCCGTGCAATTGTCCAGTCAGGCTTTACTCCTTGTGTAAACTCCCTCTGAAATCTAGGAAAAACATTATAAACATTGCGATCTTCCATCAACTTAAATATTCTCAGATAACTATACAACTGGCGAGCAAGGATTACTATTATTTAAAAAGAAGCTAATTCTATGGTTAAACATTAAAATGTTTACTCTTTTAATTTAATCAGAATAATACTATAATACTGAAGTACATCTTAATGCTCACATTTTTAATGGTTTGATCTACATTCAGCACCCACTAGCCCCCGAAAGAAACTTCATCTTGTTATTAAATACTCACTAAAGTCCATGGCTAACATGAGCAGAAGGAAATTGGACTCTGAGTATGCAAGCAACACTTTAGATTATCAGTACACAGGGAGGCAGTTTAACATCACACTGTTACCAATTAGTGAAAAACGGTGCAATTTGGTTCAGTTAAAGACATTAAAGCAATCTCTAAAATATTAGGTTTTTAAAAAACCATTAATCTTTAACTGCGTGTGTGTGTGTGTGTGTGTGTGTGTGTGTGTGTGTGTGTATGTGTGTGTGTGTGTGTAAGTATGTGCATGTAGATGGTGCTCAAGGAGGCCACAGACATTAGCTTCCCATGAAGTGGATTACAGGTGGTTGTGGAGCCTAGGCACTGAACTTGGATCATCTGTATATGAGTTCTTAACCACTGAACCATCTCCCCAGGTCCCAGTCTTAGTATTGTAAGCCACCATGGTCTTATAAGAAATATTATAAGAAACAAAATTTAGCACTAATGATACAGATCTTAACTATAAACAGGCATTTTAAAAGAGCCAATTAATAGATTTAAATTAAACATAATATTTTAGATAATTATAATCAAAGCAGAAACACAAAATAAGAATAACAACAAACATTTCTCAGGCCAGACATGATGGCAAACTACTTTTAATCCCTATATTCAAGAGACAGAGGCAAGAGGATCTCTGAGTTCTAGACCAGTCTGGTCTATGGAATGAGTTCCAGACCAGTCAGGAATACATAGTGAGACCCTGTCTCAAACAAACAAGTACACACAAACAAAAAACTTTTAGACAAGTGAAAAAAATAAGGATATGATTCTTATATAACTTAGTGAAACAATATGACATCTGTTTTGTTACTTTAAAACAAATTTACATATTACTGGCAAAATAACAGTAGCATTCTCTTACAAAGTGTGTCTCCACTGACTTGCTTTAGCTGCTTACTTTTCTAAAAAAAAAAAAAAAAAAAATCACAAAATAATGTTTCTTCTAAGTTTCTTTAAGGGCAGGCAGCATCCCTTCAATTTTGCACCTGACCTGGAGTGTTTAGCATATGAAAGGTTATAAATAAATGTCTTCTGAATGAATATTACCTATGCCAACTATGGCAGACTTGAATTTTTAAAGATAGAAGCATCTTATATTTCATTCCATATACACCTCTGTAATGTGACATTCCAATTATTTTTCATCAAAATGGGGACTATGGTGTCTCTTGACACTCTTTAAATTGTACAAATCCTGTGGCTATTGACAGCAAAGTATAGCAAAATAATATTGCTTTAGTTCTGATCATGGGCCCATCCTTTTCCAAGTACTACCTCTTGGCATCCAGTCACGAGGCCAATGGTGTCACAAATTAAACTAAAGCCACAATCCAAGCTGCGCATGTCGAGAAAGATTCCAGAAAGAACCAAGATGGCACACATGACAGATGAAGCCCACCTGTCCCTGAGACTCCACTTGATGTAGGTGAGACAGAGGAAGCTCCAAAGCTGAGCTTCCAGAGCTCATAGAGCCATGAATCATAGGCAAAAGCAATGGCTGTTTGAAGCCACTGACTGCAGGCTTTTCTTTTAAAACAGCATCTGGCTGGGTAGCTCTGGCTGACCTGGAATTCACTGTGTAGATCATGATTGCTAGAGATCCACCTGCCTCTGCTTCTACCTTCTGATGGCTAGGGTAAAGTCTGAATCACAATACCCAGCGAAATGCTACTTTGTACTTTTAACAATTCTATCTCATATTCAGCTTTTCTTCATAAGTAGCTTGTCAAATTTCAAACTTTATTTCTAAAGTTCTCTTCAGTTTCTGTTCTTTTACACTGTCCTCTGTTTTCTGGACAATGGAAATGAAATGCACAGTCATACTTACTCATAGCTTGCACTAAGGAGTTGTTTAGTTTCCACGTTCTGGTCTCCCAGTTTCACCTGAAACAAACTGGCTCCACCTAAGGACTCACGGGGGATGTCTGCACTAGTCAGATACCAAAAGCACATCAGGATGTTAACAAACTTCCTTCCTTAGAGAGAAAACACACACGTGTACACACATACAAATCAGAACAATCTGTCAGCTACATATCCACAACAAAATCAGAAGCAGGCAGTCCCCTTGTCCCAGACCAGCCTTTGTGCACACTCCATGGAAACTTAGAATACATGAGTTAACAGCATTTTCTTTCCCAAAACTTGTCTTGAGGCTTCTGTCCCCTTGGCACCTCAGGAAACAACCTACAGTTTGTTAAACAAAGACTTCACCATATGAATCATCCTTACCTTAGACCATTTCCTAAAACTAAGATAATCTTAAGGCAAACACCTGCCTCCCGACAACAAGAGAAAGGCCACACCCACAATTCTGCCCCTACTTCAGCTGTTGCAAAGAAAGGCTTTGTTCTTTCATTCTGTGTGCCTTAAGTCTCACAGTGTGTGTTTATCTCAGTTAATAACTAAGTGCCAAAACAAAATCTGCAATGTTAGGGCAGAGTAAAATAGCCTAAATATTTGAAACATAAGAGCATCCTGTTCTAGACAAACTATGTTCATCAAGGCAAGTGAAAGTTTTCTTTTAGTTGTTGGGTTTTGAAGATAGGATCTCTTTATGTAATCCTTGAACTCAGAGATCCTCTTGCCTCTGCTGGGATTGAAGGGATAAGCCAGCACCCCTAGCCTTGAATTTTCCTGCTGTATAGTACAGTAGCTAGGTAGAGATCTAGCCAGAACTCACTTCCAGGCACCAACTCTTTCAAAGTTAGGTACTTATTTACACAGCAAATATGGCATATTTTTTTCTTTTAAAATCCATATTTTTTAATTATATATACTGTGTTGGTTTTGTAAACTAGAAAAGTGCTGCAGGCTTTCAAGGGCTTCAGATGTCTGTTCACACAGACATAACTCCTCTATCCTCTGGTACTCACTGCTTTAGTTTACTTGAACAATGAATGATGTTCAATGTAATCATGTAAAGTTGCCTTGGTCCCCGTTACCTTTCTCATCATAGTAAATGGAGATGTCCCCTGTTGATGAATAGACGATTTCATTTATGTCTGCAGCAAGTGCATTTTTATGGTTATCAGACAGTGAGGTAACTTTTTCTTTTAATACCTGTAGAACCTGAGTCAGGAAAACAAAACATAACAGTAGTTAATCCCTTCACATTTTTAAAATAAAAAGTGATGTTTATTATGGAATTTTCTAAAACCTATTTAAAAAATATTTTACCTTATCTACTCATCCTCAAAAATAAAACTAAAAGTTATTCAACTAGGTAATTACTAATAGAACATAAGTGAGACTATGTTTGTATCATTCTATTGTAAGAATCATATACTTTTTAAATTAAAAGACTACTTTACCTCTTTGGCTACAAGCTCTTCCAATAGATCAAATTTACATTGTGACAGCAACTTAGAGACATGAGCAAAAGCCTTGGGAAAAAAAAGGAGTAAAGAAGACAATTATTTCAAAAGATCATATGAAATACCGTACAATATATTTACTCAAATGGTTAGTGTAACAAAGACTTGCTTTATGGCAAATGTGATATCAAAAACTATTACAATAATGTTGGGCATGACTGCTTTTAAGTTGACTGACTTTTTTCAGATGGCCTGGTTACATATACAGTTATAAATGAGCACACTACTAATTATGAATCCATTTTTAGGAGCTGGGAGATAACAGTGTGTGACATAGATATACTAGATAATTCAATAAAAATCACTGTCTATTTTATTTTTTAAATGGTGATGTAAATGATGGAACTATTGCTTTATCATTTACAGACAATAACTAGAAAGTAGGACACTTAGAGCAGGAGTCTAGATTGCACTGGAAGCTTAGAATGCTGGATTATAGACAGAGCCTCTCTAGGAGATATAGGGTAGGTTGAGGAAAGAGAGAGAAAGAGAATAGTTTATCATCTACAACAGTGACTTTCATCGTGAAATATGAGGTCTTATTTTAAGGAGAAAGAAGAAAAAGCACAGTTCTCCACATTCTAGCAACGAGAGAAGTTGGCACACTCTTATCCCAACTATATTTCAGGAGCTTTCAGTCTACTGAGAAAAGACAAATCCAAGAATTACTAGAGTGTGTATAAGAATCGCACAGAGAGCCATCGGCTCTAATCTGGGGGCACCACAGAGGGCTTTCCCACTAAAGGAAGTAGTTGAGCTCTGAAGAACTGGCTGGAGAAAAGATACACAGGCATGTGAGAGAGAACATTGAAAATTATTACTGGTTCAACTGTCCTCTCTGTCATGATTATGTTAAAGCCCAAAGCTCTATGTGGGAATGTGATTTCATTTGAGGAAAAAAAAAAAAAAAAAACCAAAACCAAAACAAAACAAAAAACAAACCCTAAAGAAGTAACTAAATACAATGAGGTGGTTAGTGTAGGTCCTAATCTAGCACCATAGATATCTTTATGACAGTAGAGATGCCAACATAGACACATACAGAGGCCTCCCTCAGGAGAAAGGAAAGCTCCTGATACCTAGATACTGAAATACTTCTGTTTAAGCTATTCAGTCGGTGGCCCTCTGCTAAAATACCTAGCAAACTACTACAATACAATGTAGATGACTTTTGAGAAAATGGACATATACAAGTGAGTTCAAGGTCTCCCCAAACACTAAAGTACTCAGCGTCAGAGATCTTATATGTTTGGTAAGCTCTCACATACAATATGAGTGACAATTTGAACAAAAACTATAATTACTATGCAGAAACCTCAGTTTGTGTGGTCGAGATCATACCTGAGAAAATTGCCCTAAAAAGTAATAATCATAATGCGGCTACCCTGGTAAGATTCCAGTGACATAGAAAAGTCTACCTCAAGACACTTCTGTAAACAGCCTTCTTTTTCACAGAAAATACTGAACAACTGTACAAGAGACCTCTAAGAAACAGGTATACATGGCTCAAGGTAGTTAAGAAGACAAAGTTATATATATAGACATACAGATGGCAACTAGGTGCATTAGAATGTGTATTTCCTTATCTCTTAATAAATGTTTGCCTAAATTATATGTATCTATTTCAACTACTGGTGACTCAGCAGGATCAAGACTGTTTTTATTATTTCTTAGAATTTATTTAATTTGTGTGTAAGTACTTTGCCTGCATGTATCTGAATACCACATGAGCACAGTGTACTTTCTGAGGCCATAATCCAGGGTGGGATTCCCTGGAACTAGAATTGCCATATGGGTACTGGGAATGGAACCTGGGGCCTCTGCAAGAGCAGCCTGTATCCTTTAACCACTGAGCTCTCCCCAGCACCAAGGCTACTTGTGGACAGTGTGGTGACTTGCACACTAAACTTAACCTTCCTTGACTCTATCACTTCTAAAAGACAAGAGGCCCCTTCACTCTCATGTTATATGATGATTTCCATTTCAGACACATAAATGAACTAGTGTAGTCATGTACAGATGATGAAGTAGACTTCACCCATAGGCACGGTGGAGTGTAGGGTCACAACCAATTTATCTTTACAAGCACAACTGACACAGAGATCAACAAGTAGCAAATTTACCCTTCATCATGATACTGAGGTAGGCATTATTACTCAAGCTTGCTCCTTTTTATTTTTGTGCAAATACACACACTAGCCAAGAGTTGATTTAAGGAAATAGGAGTTAATACTGACAATGATTACATGAAGCAGAAAACACTAATTTATGGAAATAGGAGTTAATACTGACAATGATTACATGAAGCAGAAAACACTAATTTATACTAATATATCACATGAGTTGAGTATAAATGGCTACAATTTGGGAGAAAGATCTAAAATAAGTCAGGAGTAAAATTATAAATACCAGCATACAGTTAATTATAGTCAGTGTTAGTAGTATGCTGATGGTCCTTGGCAATATGAACTGGGGCATAAAACTATGAGATCTTTGAATATATATCAAGGGAGGAGGGCAATGCATGTCATACAGCTGCCAGGAAGTTCTGCCTTTATACTTGAAATATCACAGAACATTGGCAGTGTTCTCATATTCCTCACCATAACCTTATCCACTCAGTTTACTTAAGATACTTATAAAGTGTCTACTATGTGTGCTAGTCTGTTTTCTTTAATTTTTCTAACGGGGGAAGGGGGGTCACATACGGACTTTAGCTAGAAAAACACTAACGTGACAGGAATCAACAGGCTTTGAACTTACTTCTGACTCAAAGCCTGAAGCGAAAACTACAACTGGAAGGCCTTCACTCTAGTTTCTTAATTGAACTCCCCCTTCTTGATGGCCATGCAAACACACCTAGATGCTTATTTAAGGTCATGAAGTGTCTGAAAGATTCAGTGTCTGGGATTCACTACCATCGTTTGGTAACTTGGATCGCAATGAAGAACGTCACAACTAAACACTTGAGCATGTAAAAGCTGAAATGCACGAGGCGAACAGGTTAGGGAAGCAAACAAACCTGCTTCGCTCCTTCAGAGAACTCAGACATACTGAACTCCCTGTCGAAATAGGCCCAGATAAGGAAGGCGTAAATTCGAGTCCGGACCCAGTTGATGGGGTTGGAGAAGCCCAGAATGATCATTCTGGCTTTCTGGCGTTGCTGGGGCTGCTCCTCGGTACTGTAGTTGCGGCTGGGACCAGCATGGAAGGAAGCGAGGGCTAGAGGAAGTTCTGCCGGTCGGAGCAGGGGCCGCCGGGGACCCCAGGAGCGCAGCGCCGGAGCTGCACAGGTCCAAGTGCAGCGAGGGACCGGGCCCGCGACTGAGCCCAGGCGGCGGCGGCACAAGCAGCAGAATTCACTCAGCGACAGCCTCACCTCGGTGCCACCAAAAATCCAGAGTCGGGTGGCCCGGCCGGGCAGGGGCCGAGAAAGCAGATGCAGAGGCAATAGACGGGCGGCCAGCGCCATGTTTGTGACCTTTCACCTCTGCATGCCTGTGCAGTAGCGAAAGGAGGCCGGAGGGAAACCAACTCGGCGGTGCCGGGGAAGCGGAGCACAGGCTGCTGCCACCTCTGGTGAGTCCGCCCATCGCGGCTGTGACACACGCCGCCCAGGCAACCGGCCTCGGGCTCCCCGCCCCGCGCTTCGAAGCCGCCGCCCTCTGGCGTCCGTCCCCTTTGCGGCCCTTTTCTCCTGGGGTTGTGTTTACGGGAGGAGCACTGTGGGTGAACACATCCACATTCTCAGGCCTGTGCAAACTAAGCCGAACCCACCATGGCCCAGCAGCGCCTTCCGGTGCCCCGGCTGCCGGGCGTCTCGCGGGAGCAGTTCCTGGAGCATCTCTACCCACAGGTGAGGAGGCCTGCCGCGGGAAGCCGGGGGAGACACCTCGGAACCGACCGGCGCTGCGGTCCGGAGAGGAGACCGCAGACAGCCGCTGCGTACTGGGAGGCTGGCCGCCTGGAGACAGGGCGGAAGTGACTTGTAGACAGGCGAGGGAATTAAAAGCCTTGGAGAAAACGGCCCCCCATCTCTGGGGAGCAGGATGACTGGAGAAATCTTCGCAGCATGAAGCATTTTGCCAAAGCTACGAGAAGAGGGCCTTGGTGGGAGTCCTGTTGAAATGCCGAGGGTGCCCCTCTTCTACGGGGTTTCCTAAACTTTAGTACAGGATCCCTCGCCCCCTCTTGGTCCTCACAGTCCCTGTCTATTCCAAGATAATAATTTGAAAAGCAACGTTTAAGTCTAATGAGAGATTACAACAGGGAAATCAATGGGATTCTTTCCGAACGTTTCCTCTGGTACAGGTCTTTGATTTTTAACTTGGATCGTAAAGGCTTAATAAATCCTTTAGTTTTTAAAGAAAAAAAACCTAGCAGAAAGTAGTTAGGTTTCAAAAATAAAAAGTTTGCATTCAAGGAATCTTCAAGATAGTCCAAGTTTCAGGAAAATCAATAAGAATTCAGGCGAATAGTTAAAGAGAAAAAGTCTCTAAGGCTGTGTTAATGCCAGTGGGGGGAGGGAGGTGGCATCTTGAAGTGTACCTTTGAGAACTCTCTGCTAGAAGACAGAATTCTTGACAGTACTACAGAGAAGAATTTCTCTGTAATCGAGTCAAGATGAAAAAGAGTTTAAGTTTGTTACAGTTTTTTAAGGTCATGCTTCAGTAGAGAGATGCTTTGGATAATATTGGGTAAAACTGTGGGTCACTAGGTTGAACAAGGAAGTTAAGACCTGCCTATTATTGTAAATGGAGTTTTGTCTTCCTTGTCAGAATCTAGAAAATAGCTGCTTTACAGATTCGGGAAAGGAGAAAGGCCATACCTGGTTATATAGTCTTTGGCCTTAGACATGATTTGTTGCTGTAATATTTTTATTTGAAGTATTTCTTTATAAAAAGGAATATTGTCTCCATGTAGGCAACCTCCCAGCAAATTTTGTTAATTGTGCTGGAATTTTTTTTGGTGAGGAGGATGAGGTTCAAGACAGGGTTTCTCTACGTACCCTGGGCTGTTTTGGAGCTCACTCTGTAGATCAGGCTGGCCTCGAACTCAGAGAAATTCTTTGATACACTAAGCTATAAAAAAAAAATGTGAGAACTGGTAGCAATAATTTTTAAAGCATGTGTTACAAAACTTTTAAAAAGAAAATGTATAGTCTTTTGGGGGAAAGGAAAAAGCAAATGTGTGTTGGGAGACACTTTAAATAAAATAAATGCAAGAAATGATTGTATAAGCCTTTAATCCCAGCACTTGGGAGGCAGAGGCAATCGGATCTCTGAGTTTGGAGCCAGCCTGCTCTACAGAGTGAGTTTTATAGAGAGAAACCTTGTCTCCAAAAACTGAAAAGGAAAAGAAGGAAGGAAGAAATTGGCTGTCTCTCGAGGATGATATGAGTATGAGCTGGAAGAATGTGGTGGGACAGCTTGCGTTGAGAGGAATCAGATTGATATTGTACATTCTAAGGTAGTAATTTTTTTTTTTTTTAAATCAAACATTGAGGAGACTTGGAGGAGGCAGGTGGGATTTCTGTGGGTTTGTGGCTAGCTTGGTCTGCATGAATTCTAGCCAGAGCTACACAGTGAAATTGTCTCCAACAAAACAAAACAAACACAAAAGTTCAACAGACGGGAGAAATGATTTTTAAATAAAACAACCTTAAAGTAGAAATAGCTAGGTGGTTGGTGGCTTGTGCCTTTAACTCCAGCACTCAGAATCAGGAATCAGAGGCAGGCTTATCTGAGTTTGAAGCTTGTTCTACAAAATGAGTTCCAGGACAGCCAGAGCTACACAGAGAAACCTTGTCTCCAAAATTTGAAAGAAAGAGAATAAGTAATAAGTGAGCCTATTTGGAGGTACGTTCCCTTTAAAATATAACTTTAATGATGTGTCTTCAATCTAAAGATGAAAAGGACTAAAAACAGTTGTAGTTGGAGGACTTGTGTTTTATAGCTCTGAACTAGCAACTCTGAAAGTGTTTTCTGGAAATTTGCAGACGATTAATATCTATGGTGGAAATAAGTTTTAATTGCTGAACAGAAGTTGCGAAGATACAAATAATAAAGGCTAGATTTAGCCCTGACATGTGTATTATTCATAATACATTAAGTTCATGAGTATGTACATAGGTACATACATGGTGAGCTATAAAGATACATAATTGCATGCCTAGATTTGTGTATTGGGGGTTATACACATGCCCTTACATGTTACATGCTCTTACCATTGAGAAGGTAGGAGTTCTGATACAGCACGAAAAGAGCCCCTTTATGGTAGATGAATATAATAAAATACTTTATGTTCATAATTAAAATGCTGAAAGGAAAGTTCCCACTTAACCCAGAGTCCCTAAAGGAACTGGAGAGGGAAATGAAAAAGATAACTGGATTGTTTTATTTTGTTATAAAATAAGGAAATGTTTAGTTTTAAAAGTAACTGGGACCAGCCAATAGAGACCTACTGGTCAAGTCTGTGATAATTTGTGCATTAAAGTTACATCAGAAACTTAGAGACAGAAAGACTGAGTAAATGTTAGGGCAGAATGTCATGTCTCTTTATATACCCTGGGAGGACAGACTCCTTTCCTTCAGTGGAACATTCCTTACCCTAATTGCATAACCTAAAATCTAATCATGAAGAACCTAGATAAACCCAAATCCAAGGGTATTCAGCAAAATAATTGGCTTCCGTGCTCCAAAGTATTGAGGTCATAGAAGACAAAGAAAGCTGGTGAACCGTTCCAAATGGAAGGAGATGTGCTCCCTGAACCTGAGTACCATCTCGGCCTCGATTCTGGGTCAGGGAAAGAACTCTAAGGGAAATGATTGGGATAATTAGTGAATTCTAAATGTGCATGGTGGGTTACATAATAATATGTCTGCATGAGATACAACTTTGATAATTGCTCTGTAAGAGAATAGCCTTGTTTTCAGAAAATATACTTTAGTCTTAGAGATGAGAACATGATACTAACAATTTAACTTTGAAATGGTTCAGAAAATTAGGTTTAATAATATGTCTATCTCTAAACACTGTGTGTATGAGCAAACAGTAACATAAATGGGATCTACATACTGAAAAATTGGTGAGTCAAGTAAAGAGCAGGTGGAAATTCTTATATTCTTGAAATTTTTAGAAAGCTTAAAGTGATATCAAAATTAAAAGTTACAAAAATGAAGTAAAGTTTAATTATATTTTTGTAATAAATAACATAAAAATACTTTACTATTTGAGTTTTTTTTAATCTGTTGAGGAGACTGTTTTGTTTTCCTAACCTTGGGTTTGTTCTAGGTGTGTGATCTAGGTTTTAGTGCTGTAAGTTGAAGCACCTTAGGTCAGGTCAAAGCCACACCCTGATTTGAAGGCAGTTCATCCTTACAGTTTTGTTTTTCACCTTCCTTGCAGAGAAAGCCTCTCGTGTTAGAGGGATTGGACTTGGGACCTTGTACAAGCAAATGGACAGTGGATTACCTGAGCCAGGTTGGAGGGGTGGAAGAAGTGAGGATCCATGTGTCTGCAGCTGCACAGATGGACTTCCTTAGTAAGAACTTTGTGTATAGGTATTTTCTTCTCAGGTTACTCTGGGGACACAAGTTACTATTTTAACCTTAAAAACAGTTTTATGTCATTATATAAGACCACACTGCGTCTCGTCCTTCATTTCTGTTTTCGTGGGATAGCACACTGCTTTTTAATGAGTACCTTAAAAGACAGGGGTTCTTAGTTTATGTAATTGGACAGCGAGATTTCCACCGTCCTGTACCCCATGGAGTCATGGAGCAGAGAATTCCTGTTCTTGGACTTAGTTGCTTCTAAAGTTGTGTGCTGTGTTCATTCAGTCTTTAGTCAGCCATTTCTGCTGCCATTGCCCGGTGCAGGAAGTTGTCTTAAAGGCTGATGTTTCTGCTGCCCAAGAAGCACAGGACAGCCTGTATTTGGTGTGCCTGTCTGTCTTCCATTTAGTACATTTGAAACCCATGCTGAATGAGCTTTGAGTGCCGATAGCTTCTTCCATGCCTTTCATAGGCTACAATCTCTTGAAAATAATAACTACGCTGCTGAATGTCTATGCTTGAAAGCATTAAATGCCATCCTGCAGATTTCATGTGCTATTTATTCCCATGAGGGTTATTTAACATGTTATGTTAAAAAAAAAAATACAAGCAATATTCACATTCTGAGCATGTGCAGTTCCCAGAAAATTAAGTTTATTGGAAGACCCTGTTATTCACAGAAGATTCTAGTTTAGCTGTGAACTAAATGGGGTTTCTGGTGACGGGCCATTCCTCTCGCATCAGTGTTTTCCAAGTAATTGCCAAAGCACTTCTCCATTTCCCACTCAGTGGTCACCATTATAGTTTTGAGTTACTTCACAGGCCACAGATTGAACTTAATTGCCTTAAGTTTTCAAGTGTAAGAATGTTGCGCTTTTTATTTAATCAAGAAAGTGCTGGGGGGAATGAGTGTTTCTCAGCCTGTGGTTAATATTTTTCATTTTCCAGAATCTAATGCCATAACAAGTGAGTATTGAAACTTTGTCTTGAATGGTTTTGATGTTTTTCATGTCTTTTAAACTTTTCAAAACTTGCTTTTAAGCACATATATTATATAATAGTTTCTATTCTTCAAAGCCTTTCACTAGAGCTACCAAAAACATGAAAAATTATTTTTGTACAAGGAAAGTAGATTTTGTTTGTTCGGGGTTTTTTTGGCATTTACCTAAGCAGTAGGAAAGAAGGAATTTAATCTAGAGATACTGAGACATCAGAAATCCTGTGGATACAGGCATGCATTGATCTATGTAGTCACTTTAGTTTGAGTTGCTTTTATCCTTTTTCAGATGTCTGGAGGTCATGCCTGGACAAGTGTTAGTTAGCATTTCCATTTCTCTTGTTTCCTCTGCCAATCCTTCCCAGTCAGGACACTGAACAGAAGCACCGAGTAAGCGGAAACATAGCTCTGGAGCCTACCTACACTTATTTCCTCACCCAATTCTGTCCTCAGCCTCTTCTACCTTCTCATGAAACCTGTGCCAACACTAGCTTATATTTCCCACTTAACTGTGATAGTATGTAATATAGATACTGTTTACAATGATTTTACAGATGAGAAAAATGAAAGTTTTTAAAAATATCTTGGGGCATGATGAGCTGGCTCAAAGGATATAGCATATGTTGCACCTTTGATGACCTCATTTTGATGCCCTACACAACATATGCCAGGGTGTAAATATACCACCCACATCCAGGTCCCCCCAAAAAATGTGTGAAGTAATTTTTAATTAAATTTAAAATATTAAGCAATTTGTCTAAGATTGTATAGTTTAAAATGATAAAAGCCAGGATGTGTTCAAATTTGCTTGTCACTGAATCCCTGAGAACCTTCTTTATACTGTCTCACTTGCTATTTTGTGTGCTAATGCTAAAGAAAGGCAGAAAGTGATAGTAAATTGTCTGCTTAGAACACGGTGGGACAGAGAAAGACTAATGCTGAGGAATTTTTCAGCTGCTGTGTAGAAACAGGTTGTGGATAGATTGACATCCAGCTTTTTACAGAACTGCTTTATCTGCGTATGTGAAAAAGTTACAATCTTTGTTCTGCTTAGTAAAAAAGCTAAGTGTGGACAATTACACCAGTTACACAGGTAGCTATGGGCCATATTTGCCTCCCCAGATCCTAATGATGTGTTTATAGTGAGGCTTTTGGTAGGAAGCATTGAATAGGAAAGTGCCAAGCAAGTTTACTGATAAAATAGATCAGAAACTATAGTAGGAGACAGGGTAGGCAGGTACTGCATGGGTGAGTAAATAGCAAACTCCTTTCTTCCTGCAGTACTCTGCACCATTTCCGAAATAGCTTTAGTTCACATTGACATTCATACACACATGACTCACATTCCATAATGGGATGGAAATTTTATTTAGGTTTTCAGAAGAATACAGGCTGGAAACAGCATATTAGCAGAATGTTATCAGTGAATTGTGTGATCTAAAAGTCATTTTTGGTCAACCAGTGACAACTTAGTTAGAACAAGACAATGGAGGTGGTACTTGAACATACCCCAACTTAGGTAAATGTCCCCAAAGCTAGTGTCTTGAAATAGGTCACAATAGCTTATAGATTTTTCTAAGGGACATAGTCACACACAGACACAGGAAAACCACATTCTTGTACAGAAAACAGCATAGCTGACTTTAACCCTTCACCCTTACTCAGTGTGTTTGTAGGAAAAGAGCAATGCTAGGGAAAAGCTAGCCCAAGGTCAGCATCTCGAAGAAGAATTTATGGTTCTCACTCCTCTTCCCTACACACCCTTTGTAATGAGACTCACAGATCTCCAGTGGAGAATTAGAGGACACATTGTGAGGCTTTCCTTGTCTCACTCCTGATGTGCTAGCATCTTCATGATTGGGGAATGCTTGTGCATTGAGGAAAGCTAGAAAGCCCTCTACCTCTGAGCTATATCTAGAAAGTGCTTTTAGTTCTAGAAGATACTAGGATAAGTGGAGCAAAGATAACCCTCTAACTTGAAGAGTGTGGTGTAATGGAAACAAACATGGTTTCTAAAATATCTAACCATTTTCTCCAGAAGCCTTAGATGGCAGATAGAGCAGGAGGGTGAGAACAGAGGCCCTGTGTGCTGAAGCATTAGTCGGGCTGGAATGTGTTCACTAGTAATCACACTACAGCTCATTCCTAGTGAGAGACTAGTGGTTGGCCGTGACACATAAAGACAGGTGGCAGTCAGAACCCTAGAGTTCATGCATTTTACTTTTTTAATTTTACTTTGATTCTGTGTGTCTGAGTTGCCTTTGTGTATGTAAGTGCACTACATGTGTGTCTGGTGCCCATGGAGGCCAGAAGAGGGTGTCAGATCAGTGAAGCTGGAGTTATGGATGGTTGTGAGCCACACGCATGGGAGCTGGGAACTGAATGCACATTGTCCTCAAGAGTGACAAGGGCTTGTAAGCACAAAATCCTCTCTTCAGCCCCGTTTGTATTCTCACAGTACCTGATAGCATCGAAACACCTCTCTTAGTAACTTGGAAGGAGGATATTGACTTTGAAGATCCATCTGACCCATACATTTAAAATCTTTTAAGTCTAAAAATTCAGGTAACAGGTCAAATTTATATTTTGCATATTCAGAATTCCATCTCCATGGATTATACTAAAAACTGAATATTTCACAGCACATGGCACTCAAGTGTGCCAAGCCTACATGCAGCATAATAGCTTTACGAGTTGGTATGTTGTTTTTGTGTCTAAGGATTCTGTTATGTTTATTTCAGAACTTTACCATTTAACAAGTTGGTCCAGAGAGCAGCTGAAGAAAAGCATAAAGAATTCTTTATTTCAGAGGTAATTTTCTTTACAAATCATTTATAGCCATGTAATAAATGGACTTTGGTGTGTGTACATGTGTTTCAAGGCCAGAGGTTGGCACTGAGTGTCATCCTCAGTTTTTTTTGTTTTTGTTTTTGTTTTTTGTTGTTGTTGTTGTTTGTTTGCTTTTTTTGTTTTTGTTTTTTTGAGGAAAGCTCTCTTGGACCCTGGAAGGCTGGCTGACCTAGGGTGTCTCTTGTGTTTGTCCCAATGCTAGGATGATAGGTACACATTGCCACATGCAGCTGTTCCCATGTGGCTGCTGGGCGTTGAGCTCAGAGGCTCATGTTTACACGGCAAGCATTTTATCACTGAGCTATCTTCCCAGACCTCCCTAAATGGGCTTCCTTGTAAAGGATCACTAGGTTGTTGTGTACAAAAGATCTTAGAAATTATCTTATGTACAAGAGCCCTAATTTTTGTTAACCCTTCTTAAACTTTGGTTGGCTATTCTACCAGCTGTAGCTCTGGTCTTTATTAACTCTCAAACCTTGGCCAAATTATCTTTGCTTAAGCATACCTGTTTCTATATGAAGATTAAAAATAACTTATTTTTATAAGGATTATCCAAATAAAATAATTTATACTTGTAGTGTGCCTGGCATAGAAACTATTAATCATTAATCCTACTTTCTTTGAAAATACTCTGGTGTTGGTGTTGTATACTAAGTTCAAATGTTAATAGAATTTCTGTATTTTATTGTTATCAGTATTATTTCTTTTATCTGTGTAACATTTGCTCAAGGTTAAAGCCACATTATAATTTGACTTTGAGTAGTTCAGTTTAAATACCTTGATTAGGGGATTAATTAGGGCTTACCCATACATAACAGTTTCAAGATAATTCTGTTAGCATTGGAGTGGTATGGCAGTTGGTTAAGAATACAAGTTTGATCCCCAACACATATGTAAAAATGTTGGACACCTTGGCATACACTAGTGCTGGTGAGGCAAAGACAAAAGGATCATGGCGCTCACTGGTCAGCCAGCATAACCAAATTAGTAAGCCTATCTCAGAAAACAAGGAATCCTGAGAAGCAACACAGTGGTGACTTCTAGCCTGATTGTGATTAGAATGTCCCTTAAAACTGTTCATTCTGCATTAGTTGTTCCAAAGTACTGTAGCTATTCTTTGAACCTATATTCATTGCTCTTAGGAATTTTTCCCATTAAAAGTTAATGAATGACATAGATTACATAGCCATGAGATGTGCAGACAAAGGGTTAAATCAAAACATTATGGAATGTATGTAAACAGATCAACATGGATTCTCAGTTAAGTCATATGGAAAGATGAGACAGAATCCAAGCATCAGGCAGTAATGCCTATGGAAGGACAGAAGAGGAAACTAGAGAGGAGTTGGTGTCTGTCAGGGAGTGGGGGGCATCAGATGCAACTATACACACCTGGCAGTCTACCAGTTCTCCAGAACCCCGAGCAGATTGTCCATCAGAGGGCTCCTAGACAGGTGGCGGCTTATAGACAGCTTGCCATCTTCTTTGGTCATTGCTTGGATCTACCCTATGTGAAGACTGTAACTCTGGATCAGATGCTGAGCTGAACCTGAAGACATGGACGGCTGCAGCCCCAAGTTAAATGCATTCTTTGCAAATAATCAAAGAGTTTGAGCAGTGTGCCTCTTGGCTGTATGACAGTTCAGATTTTTGAGGAACATACTCTGAAGCCGATTTAAAGAATCATTTCAGTGTGGCATTAAAGATATGAAAACAGCTAAATTGTTATGAATATAGATTTATAGTTTAAGATTAGATGAACTATAAAGTTTATAACAGTCTGTATTGGCTTCTGGAAGGCAAACTTCTTAGTAGGATTGTCCCTGATTGACCTGCTAGGTCGCAGGTCTCTGTTCTAGGAAATGCATGCAGTAGTGAATGGTTTATTGTTTGTGGCTGTCACAGATGCAGAGCCAGAGTTGGGACATAGTCTGCCCTAGCCCTGCAGTGACTGTTTTAGAATCTTATTTAGCTACTCAGGTAGGCAGAGTATAATGATAATGTTTAAAACTACTTATATAATTTTGTTCTTATAAAATGATGTATTTATAAATCATACATGAGCTGACTCTTAAGGATTTGGTGTGAAAATTCAAGTTGTTTGTGATAGGCATGGTATGGTATAACGCAGTCTCCCTGTGGGTATTTTTTGTTAGTTTGTTTTTGTTGTTGTTTTTTTAGTAAGTTTTTTATTTACCCCATTTCCTAGCTGTATTAAGAACTTTGCTGTTGGATTCACATTTGATTCATCCAACGTTAAAACAGTGTACAAGGAAGCATCAGTTAATTGGGAGGCTTCATATCTGCTTATGTTGCCTTTAGAATTTTTTTTATTTACTGGATCCAGTCATGAGCAACATATAAAGACATTTCTTTATGTGGCCACCAGGGAGCATCAATAGAAAGGGTAAGAGTAATTGAACTTTTAGATGACTTAAGTAGACCATATTTTAAGATTTACTCCAATTCTTATTTCTCACTAATTTTTAATGATTACTGATGCTGTTTTCCTTTGGGATGTTTAAGGATGAGAAATACTACCTACGGTCACTTGGAGAAGACCCAAGGAAGGTAAGGGGTGTGCATTTAAAGCACTTACTTAAAAATGTCAGTGGACATTTTTACATTGTCACTGTAAATTTTCTATTTTTGCTGAATACATAACCCATTTCTTTTTTTTTTTTTGACACTTCTTAACCACTTTCTTTTTTTTCTTTATTTATTTTGTATTTATCAAGAAAAACAGTAAAATGAATTTAAAATGCTAAAAAGTTAACAATAACTATAAAGAAGATAAAAATCATAAGCATGACTTATCAAGGGTGATAATGCAAATAAGATTGCTACACATATATTTACTTTGTGTTCAGCTTTCCCTCTGAATTTTTTTTTTCCTATCCCTGTATATCCTTATTCAGGGTCCCTTCCCCCTCCCACCACATCAGGTCATTTTTTCTTCTCCGCAGCTCCCCATCCCCTCCCTCGGCAGGGAGCAGACAGTCCTATGGTCCCACTGACCCAATAATGCTTGAATCAGTCTCCACTCCTGGCAAATCCAGTTTTGTCCCCCCACCCTCAAGAGTGAGTTAGGTGTTCCTATAGTTGGAGTGGGATCCGAAGGGTCAGTCCAGGGTGTTTCTGATCCCAAGCTGTTCAGTGGTTGTGGTTTGCTGCTTGGGCATGCTTGGCTTTTTTTCTTGTTTGTTTGTTTAGAGACCACTAGTGAGTGAGTACATCCCCTGCTTATCTCTCTGAGTTTGTGATACCTCGCTCAGGAGGATATTCTCCAAATCCATCCCTTTGCCTGTGAATTTTAGGATATCATTTTTTCTTACTGCTGAGTAGTATTCCATTGTATAGATGTACCACAGTTTGTTAATCCATTCTTCAGTTGAGGGACATCTAGGTTGTTTCCAGGTTCTTGCTATTACAAATAATGCTGCTATGAACATAGTTGAGCTAATACCTTTGGAGTGTGAATGTGCCTCTTTAGGGTAT
>PVIH01013485.1:0-58242 GCA_004025045.1 Sigmodon hispidus
TAATTCACCCAAGTATCTTTTACCATGTTTCACCCATTGAAAGTCACTAGGTGGATGATTGTCCCTTGTCTTTGGGAAAACTGTGCTTTAATGAAAGACAAGCAAATATGGGAATCCATCCTGCAAAGAGCACAAACAGTAAAGATGGCTGACTTATGTGCTAATCCAAGTGTGAAATAAGTCACTTGGTTACCATTGCCATTTTTACTGTACACATGACACTCACTGTTCACTCTGACACAAGGAAAATAAAAATCACAGTCCCACTGCCCTCGCTGATTATAGCCTTGAAGGCTTGGTGCTGAAGGGTGCCACCTTTCAGTTGACTGTCACCTTTGGAAAGAGATACAGGGCTTAGACATTCACTTCTTTAAGAGTTTGTTTGGCTTATTGAAATTTGACTCTTTTCTCCCCAGTGTATTTGTATACCTAGTTAATATCTATCATCAAAAACACTCTCTCTTGGGTGATCTCTGAAAGCACCCTCTCTATGTGGTCTCACAAGCAGGCATCTCCTAGTGATGACATCCAGCCAGCTCATCACAGTTTCTCCACTATCTATCTGTATCCACTGCTTTGGAGTGAATCAGATCGCTTTTCAGTGCAGAAACAGGAAATGCAGGTCTCTTGCACATTTGTGCTGGGCAGGGGAAGGCTGTGGCTAAGAAGTGTGATCAGGCAAGTTTTGTTGACATCTAGTTGTGGAAGGTCAACAACTTGGCCAACCCCAACTGCATTTCTGCTTAGTCTCATGTTCAGGGTGCAGAGGGTTCCTTTGAAATACTGAGGGTTTTCTTTTTTCTTTTCTTTTTCTTTTTTAACAGTTTCTCTTTAAAGAAATACTATCATTCCATTCTGTCCGCTGGGGAACAATGCCTCTTGTGTGTTCAAACTACTGGGAGCATTTATACACTGTTTCTTTAGAGCGATTCACTTTCCAAAGTTGAACTTTCAGAACTCAGCACCTTATCGCACTCCTGTGAGCTTCTCCCTCCACCCACCCCCCCAAAAAAAAATGGAAAAAGAGAAGTGGTAGGAAGCAGTTAGGACTTGTGCTGGTTAAACCTGATCTCTCCAGGGATTTGTTTTTCTTCTGGCTTCAGATTAGATGTTCAAATCAAGCAGTGTTTGAGAACTGTGAGGGAATGTCCATGGGATTCTTAGCCAGGCTAATCCTGGAGCACCAGCACATTCCAAGGGGCCAATCTGCCCAAGTTCATTGCTTACTTGAAATGTCTCATGGGGGAAGAGCCTGGCAAGTGACTTTTTTTTTCCAGTGGGCGGTCATCCGAGTATTATTAGCGGGATGGCCAGCCCCAGTCACAGCAAAAACGAGAGCAACAGGAACTGTGCAGGGGGACTGCCTTGCTACCAGCCACAGTCAGTGCACAGGTAAATGATTTCAGCTAACCTTTCTCTTGTTCGCCTTCTCCAGGCTGGATGTGGGGACTTAGAGGAAGACCAAAGGGACACACAGAGAGGGTGGAGAGAAAACAGAAGGGGAAACAGACATAAATGTTGGGATTTTGTTCTAATGAAGCCTGGGTGGCCTCTTGAAACTGGTGGTTGTGATGGTGATCGGCACAGAAAAGTGTCCTTTGTACTTTGTCTCCAGAAGTTCATCCTACTTTCTCTTTAGTCTTTGGATTGCCTGTCTGGGTTACTGAGCTGCCAAGTTTGTATCTCAATTGTTCCTTCCTGGAGAAGAGCGGAGTCTCTGGCTAGGGAGAGGGAAGGAAAGGCAGTGCAAAGCTGATGGTGGTTTAATGTCGTAGCAGAGCCTGGGTGGAAAAGAGGGAAACCTGTTGAAATGAAATGATTTGATGCTTCTTTGGTATAAGACAATATTTACAGTTCCGTTGTGCCTTCTCTCACCTTAATGTTCTGCTAGCTACATGTTTAATTTTCAAAATAGTTCTTGCTTTTATTCCTTAGCGTAACTATCATACTTGGCTCAACATGCAGATGCCCTTGCTTCTATTTTGAAAAAAGATACCATTTAATTATTAGCCTTTAAAAATGTTTCCTGATTACACATCACACATGGCCGGTTGTGCAGAAAGACAAGAAAGAAACAGTCCCTGAAAAAGCCTGTTTGGTTACCTGACCATTCTGCCTCCAAAGAAGAAAGTACAGAAGTGATTTTCTGGGGGGCTGATAGGACCCCCCTCTTTAGGAGGACAGGAGCTTTCTGTGGCATCATTAAAACACAAAGCTGGCAGGACAAACTCTCCACTGAAGTTTTGATTTAGAAGAGAATTAAAAAGTCAGCAGAAAATGCATGTCAGATTTATTTCATGCTTTCTAACAATGAGGGTAACTATTGCCTGATCACTTTGTTGCATGTTGGAGCAAAGTCTAAAGCTTCATGCAGAGTAGTTCAAAGGCCCTGAACAAAAGAAAAGGGAAATTCATTTAGGCAACAAGTTAAACTGTAATTGCACACCAAAATATGCCCTTTTCGAAATTTTTTTTATAAATTAAATATCTGTCCACACTAACAACCCAAATAAAAGCACAATGACGCCAACCCAACAATATAGCAAAGTCAATTATGTGTATTTTTAAGAATCCCTAAGTCATCCGTTATGCACACATTCTTTCTATGATAAATTATACTTGTCTCATAAACAGAGAGTTGAAGTTCATTAAGAATGATGGGAAAATGTTTTTACCTCACCTCTCTTCTCCTCCCAGTTGTGCCCTGGCAAGGAAACTGATTAATCTTCTAATACTAAGAAACAGAAGTAGTTTCTCAACCATTCACCCACAAAGAGGTTGCTTTTCTTATTGGAGACTCTAATTAAGTTACCAGACTGCACACAAACCAAATCACCTTGAACTGAAAGACTAACAAACAAATTGTCAATTCAGATGTAATAATTTTTCTCCACACCATCTTGCCGAAGCTCGCAGCACCTCCCAAACTGAAACTAATAACAGTGGCCTCAAAGAGTCTGATTCACTTGGCACGCCCCACCCCCACCCCATTCTCAAGTTTAGAGTACAGTTGTGATTCCATTTCTTTGCTGCCATGGAAATAATATTTCCTCCTTTAATTTCTACCTTATATATTGGAGTCTTTCTTAAATGGCATCGCATCCGTTACCCCAAGGGCAGAGGAAGAACAGATGGCGGAGAGTTTACCCCTAGCCCCATATGTGAGGGCTAGACTTGGGAGGAAGGGGATGAGATGTGTCTGAACCAGTTCTCCACATGCCACTAGGAGTCCCAGGCATCTCAATGGCACTTCACAGAGAAAGGACATTCAGAACTAAAACTGTCTTCTCTGGCAAAGCAGTGTATGCAAGGGATGAGGGGAAAGATCTTGGCACAAAGCTGACTGAGGTTAAACTGTGGCTGTGGAGCTCACTTGCTGTATCTCTCTCTGGCTCCATGTTTCTATTGATTAAGTCAATGTTGTAGTGTAGATGGTCCCTCTTTTTTGTGTCCTATGTGTAAGGCACATAGTGGACCCTTAAAAAATGTTAGCTACTGTGCATCTTGCTGAGCTCCTACTGCATGTTTAGGACCTGTATGCTATTCATGAGGTGCAGAGAAGGTCAGTAACTTTCCTTCATAGCTTGCTTGTTATTGTTCAGTCCAGTGCTCTATGGTTCACACATCGGGGTGGCCATTTCTACCAGTATTTTATAGAATCCTCATATGACCTCATATATAAATTTATAGTATGAGAATCAGCCCAGAAGTCTGGCATGATGGTTCATGTCTTCTTATCAGTACTTGGGAAGCTCAGAATAGTGATTTGCTGCATGTTTAAGGCCAGCTACCCTTAAGAATGATTACCAGGCTAACCAGGGCTACAGAGTGAGAACCTGTCTCAGTAAATAAACAAAAGCCGAGGTTGGTCTCTCTTCTTAAAGTCAAGCATGGTATGTCCCAAATACCAGCAACACAAATATATCAAGCATTATTTTTATACCCAGTATATAGATGGGAAAACTGAAGATAAATTCTTAACTGTCCTCATCTACAAAAGTCCGACTCGTGCTCCTTTTTCAGCTGTAGACTTTACATCCCACACATGATGCTTTTCCAACTTCCTCTCCTGGAACATGGACCAGCACTCACTGAAGCAGGCAGATGATGCCTCAAAAGATTCTTTTGAAGGCTTGCCAAGAAGGGCTACAAAAGTACATTCTTTCCTCACTGTTCCCCAAGGTGTAGGGAAAGTGGGTTTCAAATGTCCTGTGAGGACCATCAGATAACATCAACAAAAGTATTCAGTGTTTCAAGCACCGTGGGCTATGAATAGTTCAATTTACAGGCTTTTTACAAAGATGAAGACAGGTTATCTTTGCTGCTGAAATCATTTCTGTTGCAAAGACAGAGCCAGTAGCTTTTTCTACTGGTTTAAGAAAGAAACTCTTTGAGAATTTTTTCATGTCCTGCTGAAAACAAATGCCCTCTGTGTGCATGAGGGTGTAGAGGTTCACTTGAACCTGGAGACCTTTGAGGCAGTGTGGACTGCTTCTTTAAATAAAGACAATGTAGGGAAACCAGAAATTAAGTGACTCCATTGTGACCATTACTGAAACAGAATACATTGCCTTGATGGTTCTCAACCATCTTCTGTGTGGCCATATGTAGAATATGTGCTATTGTATTAGACTACCGCTATGGATGTCACATGCATACATAGACCTACATTGTATGAGATCAAGGCAATAAGTGTATGCCAGAACTCACAAGGTTCAGATAACACTGTGTGCTCAGAGAATCAGCACTAATTACACCCAACAATTGGAATCTGGTAACAATTCCAACCAGTGATTAACACAGGTCAAGTGAACAGCTCAATTGTGTTTTGGGCCAGAATATTTTAAGAATATAATTTTAGGTGTGTCAGTGAGATAGTGCCATATGAAATAATTAAGGTTTGCTCTAGTAACTTTCATCTTAAATACTTAAGAAAGAAATCTTCTCAGAAGTTAGCATGTTTCATAAAGGCTTCTCTTCTGTTTCAAATGCTTCTGAAGGAAGGGATCCAGAGACTCCAGACTTTTGGCACTGTGGTATGATGTTTTCATCTACAAATGTGCAAGGCTTCATTCATAGTTATGGCTGGATAATGTGTTCTACAGTCCATAGCTTGAACATGCAGGATAGTTGCTGCTTGGGGAAAAATATCCTTCAGTTTGACAGAACATCCTTTGCTCATCCATAAACCCCAGCTCAATGGCAGGGTTTCTGGGTGGATGGTTTCAGCAACATCTTTTCTAAGAAGCCATAACTTTGTGTATGTATGAAGCATATAAAGGGAAATGTGCCCATTTCCTTCCCAGGCATTCCTTGAGAGTATTGAGGCTCTGCTTACACTTATCTTCTTAGTCTTCCCATTTTCTTTTCTCTCTGTTTTTCTGTATCACAAACTTGGATTTAATGAACATTAGTGATGGAGCAGGCATTTTGAGTTACACACTTCCTCAGCCATCTTCCTTTCTGCTGTAAGGAAAATCTAATGGAAGCCTCAACTATGAAAACCTGATACTGAGCTAAATGTGTTTCCTTTGACTTCTGAATTTTGCTTTTCATGTAAGATTATAAATGCCATGTTCTGTTCCAATTTCATTTTCTCTATGGATTTCTGTCCTTGTGTTTCTGTCCTCTAGAAACCATAATGAACATGTCTACAGTCCTATTACTAATACTTTTTTTTTCAGCATGGCTATTTCCATTACTTCTTAACATTATAATGTTAACCCAGTGAGCAGGTTCTGAGAATGACTGGTTAATGAAGAACATTTTGATGACAAAGGGAACAAATTTGAAGTTTCCGATTTTCTTCATGCAGTGTGGAATCGATTTATGGTATAGTAATGTATTATGTGATTACATGGTGGTAAAAAGATTTAAAATTTATGCCCATCTTTCTTCTTTGTCTCTCTCCCTTCTTTTTCAGGCTCAGAAATCCTGGATTGAAAGAGCATTTTATAAAAGAGAATGTGTTCATATCATACCCAGCACCAAAGACCCCCATAGGTAATCCTGTGTTCTTTAATATATTAAGAATGTGAAGTAGTAATTATAAGAATACAGTACAATAGTAATTACTACCACTGCAAGGGAGTGGATGTCGAATTAAATATATTTTTGAAGCAAATATATATTTTACTGCTTAATGTGCATGACTCAAGTTCATCTTCAGGTAATTACCTGTACACAGAGTAACAGGCTCACTATTGTGGAAAGATTGACCCCTGATATAACAGTATACCATGTTTTTGTTGAAAGTACTTATTTTTATACCTTAACATTTTGCAAACTGTTTTATTGTCCCATCATGTCCTGCTATAGTAAAAAAGAGAGTATTGAATGAAAGACTTTTTGCAGATTAATTAGGGTTTAGACCTTCAGATTCCTCTGCACTTTATTGGCACTGTAGTTACCTTCCTGAAAATCAGAATTATATAAAGCAGAAAGCTAAAATAGTACATCATCAACTGGAGATGCCTTTTGAATGGGAAATTTTAAATGCCTGCTTAAAATGTAGATTTTACAGTCATAGACTTGATATGTAATCTTGGATACATTGCTTAAGCTTCAGGGCTGCAGTATTTTGTCATCAGTGTGTCCTGAATTGTTAGTGTTTAAGGGAATGCTATGTAACTATCATTACAAGTAATTGAGATAGTGTTCATCATAATATATGAAGAACATTTTGATGACAAAGGCAACAAATTTTAAGTTTTCATTTTTTTTTCAATTTCTTCTTCAGAGAAAAACCTATCGACTTTTGTTCTCAAGATTGAATATTGACAGTAAATATCAATTGGAAAGAAAGGTTGTGATTCACACATAAGTGAGATTCATCATTTAAATGTACATGTTAAAAGTCCCTCCCTCCAAGCTCTTCAGCATTCTTCATGCAATATTTCATAGATGGGAGCAGTTCAAAGTGAAAAAGATCTAGAGAATTTCTGTCCCCAATTTCTCTGTCCCAAATGATATACGAAGTACTTACAGGTGTGGGTGAAGGAGGACAGGAAGTATGTTGATGTAGATAAGGTGGTTGCTGAGGAAAAGTGATAGATGGGGTGTTGTAGAAGCCTCCCTCTACCATTTTTCTAATAAGGCTGCATTCTGGGATTTCATCTACCACTTAACTGGAATGGGTCATCATGGTCTGTGGATTTTTCTAACAGGCTGCTTAAGTGTATACTCTAATAATGGCTGATCCAAGGGGTTCACTTTAACCTCTCATGTTCTAGGTGTTGCTGTGGGCGCCTAATAGGCCAGCATGTCGGACTCACTCCCAGTATCTCCGTGCTTCAGAATGAGAAAAATGAGAGTCGCCTCTCCCGAAATGACATTCAATCTGAAAAATGGTCCATCAGCAAACACACTCAGCTCAGCCCAACAGATGCTTTTGGGACCATTGAGTTCCAAGGAGGCGGCCATTCCAACAAAGCCATGGTAATAAAAATAAAAAGCCAGTTACTCACTCCCAAACACAATTTTACATCCTGTAAGGGAACAGCTAAGAGTTTGGGATGTAGGTTTTTAGCTAGCCTGGCCTCTGTCACTTTCTAGTAGAGCATCTATAAAGTAGGAGAAAGAAAATCTTTCGTGGGATTTTTTAAATCATTAATATGAGCTCAGATGATGAGCTGAGGTTTACTTTGGTTAACATGTATCATTGTATATGATCATGTTGTCATTTCTATATGTGTATACACAGCCCCACCCCACCCTACCAGCACCTATATTATCTTTTTTCAACCAGGTTTACATTCATATCCACTGCTCTCTGTCTCATGTATGAGAGAAGAGCTGATACTTTTCTTTCTGCATCTCGCTTGTTTTCTGTAGCTACTTGTAGTTTACAATGTCTTGCATAGTCAATTTTCTATGTCTTATCTACTTAGCCCTTTACTAAATCATTTACCCCCGCTTTGGAGAAAGAAAAAGAATGTTTCCTTTAGGTTTCTATTTTTGTTTTATTAGCAGCATTTCCCAGACTATTTTCTTCCTGGTCTTGACAGAGATCTTATAATTCATATCAGATACCTTTTCTCCAAGTATAGGTTAGATAATGGGAAAGGAAAGTATCTTTAGTGAGGAACTGAGCAATATATAGAAATACTGTCATGTATAAACCATAGTTCCCATGGATTATGCTTAATGTGACTCACAGACCTTTCAAAGAATAAAAAGTGTAGCATGTGTTCTGAAAATTCTGGAATGTTTGTAGTTTAGCAGATTTGCTTCTGGCTGTTGGGAGAGCTGGACAGTAGGAATAAGACATCATCAGCATATGCTGGACATGTCAATGGGGGTAAACTAACTTAACTGGTGTTATTAATATTCTTATTTTCCCTGGGCTCTAAAAAGAGTTGGAGAAACATTTGACTTGTTCTTTAAAGGATGCTCCTTTGATCTATTACTCTATTAGCTCATACACTTTCATTTGCATTTTCAGGCAACACTTAGGTATAATTCTGAAAGGTCAGACCCTTTAGTTCTCTGGCTGACTTTCAAATGGGAATCCATTGGCATTTTATTCTCAGCCTGGCTCTGTCGCTTGCTGCTTGTGCTAGTGTTCAATTTAAGCCTAGTGTCTTAGTTTCCTGGCATGTAAAATGGGGTAGTGACTTCTACTTCAGAGAACTAATTCAGGGATTAGCAGTGCCTCTGTGTGTTATGGGCTTTTTATGGTGCCTGGTGCTAAAACTACAGAAGGCTTTCACTCTGAGGGAAACTTTGTATTCAGTCAAAATGGATGTGTTCTCCTGAAGTCACAGAACTAGATAAATTCTTACTGTCTGGCTGGAAAGCCTTTGTTAAGTCATTTAATTTACATAAGCCTCTAGTCTACCTTGAAAGCTGGTGAAGTTGCCTTTTGTGATGTTCATGAGGATGAAAAACACCTGATACATAGCTAGATCTCAATATATGTATGAAAATGATAGAGATGGGTCAGGCAATCACTTTCTGTACTTCCTGGAAGCCCAAAGATCCATCAGAGTGTTTCTACAGGGGAATTAGCTTTCTGTGCCCATGGTTTAATATCTGTTCTATGATATCTGTTTATTAGTGACGGTCACCATCATGAAGGCCAGCTAGAGGTTCATAAACTGATATCTACATTCTCTCTGGCTCCAGCAGTCACTTGTACCAGCAAATCATAATGAGTTGCATTTCCTAGGTCCTTCCTATCTTAGTCCTTGTCCACTTCTGTCGCTAACCTGCTGTGGATGTGACATTAGAATGAGCACAGCAAAAGCCCTTTTGTTGTATAACTTTTCTCCGCAGGAAATTCATCTCATTTCCTGAAAATTTCTGGTGAATTTGAGAGACCCTCTAGAAACCTGGAGAGCAAGACTCAGAATTCTGAGTTTATTAGCATGTACACTTCAAAATGTTCAGCAAAATACTCAGCAATTTTTTTATAACCAATAATGAATAATAATCATGATCATAAATGAACAACCAAGTTTTCTTGGTTTCCCCTCAGATTTCATTTCCCCAACACATATTGATGAGCCTCAATCAAACGCAGAGCCTCATGCATGGTCTGCAAGTATGTAGCACTGAGTTATATCTCTGTCCTCAGATATTAAGATTTTAAGACAAAAACTCAGGGAAGTGAATTCTGAGCAGAGCCCTTCTGAGCCCTGCTTTCCACATACTGTGATGCTGACCCCGAGGTCAGAGTGGCCCTAGGAGGTCTGAGGGTAGTCACAGGAAGGGTAACCCTTTCTTTCTGGCCACACCTAATTAGGCTAATGAAGACCAGTTTTTCTTTTCATTACTACTGGGTACTTAGGGAATGGAAATCCCCTGCATTCATTCAGACACAAATGAGCATCTTGTGAGCATTGAAAGCTTGCCCCAGAGTCATTCTGCTTCTCCTGTCTAAACAAAGTGGTGCTCTCAAGCCCATTTTACAAGTCAGGGGAATGGATGCTTGCCAATCTCCAGTTTCTTTACTTCCCAGCCTCTTGAGCAAACCAGCAGGCAGTTTGCATGGACAAACTTGGCACCCAATTCCTGTGAAAGAAGCCAGTCTTCATGAGAGTACTGTATGGTTAATTATTCTCCAAAAGTGCAGTTAGACAGACCAATAAACTTTATGTGCCTTCAGGCCACCGCCTTGGAAAGGAGTCCTTGAAGTGATTTTTAGCAAAGTCATCCAAACACTCTAGGGGCAAGATTGACTTTTTTTTCTTTTTAATTAAGGTAAGATATAACATTAACTTTTTCCTTCAAAGCAGCCCAGGATACAGCTCTAGCATTTTTCAAATGCCAAGGTGGATTGCACACAGTGAGGCAGGCAGCAGGGGGAACAAACTCATTACTAAAATGCCTCCAGTTACTTGAGAGCCATAGCGAGGGATCTGTCCCACAACACACATAAGACAGTAGCATATCACTGACCCTTAAGCATTGAAGGCATTTGAGGGTCATAATCAGTGTTTCTTAACTTTGGGGCACAAAATAACCAGGAAAGCCATTACGAAAGGCCCTAACCTAAGATTCACATCTGGAGTCTCAGTCATTAGCCTTGAGAGGCCATGGACATCCAAAGATCATTGCATATATACATAGTAGTTATTCCATTGTCCAATCAGCCTTGGAAAAATTAATCTCTATCCTCTCTACCTACATTACAGATGAGATAATTGAAGCCCCAAGAAAGTAAATTATTTTCCCAGAGAAAGTTCTTGAACCCAGCTTCCTAATAGCCTCCTTTCCCTTCTTTTATTTTCCTTTATCAAGTGTGCCCAGGACAGATGACAGTCACTGTTTTATTTGGAAGTTATTCAGGGGTGATTGAAAGGAAGCTAATTACTTCTGTGTTTCTATCTTTTTTAATAGGGGTTTTATAAGTTTTGTAGCAGAATTTCTAAATCACTAATTTTTAATGAAGTTAATTAAACTTGAAAGCTTTGAACAGGGGGAAGTCTTTGTAAAATTACATGTTAGATCATTAGAATCATTTGCCAAGTTCTTTCAAGTGCTTTGAGGTGTTCAGAACTGAATGTCCAAGCTTAACCAGCCTCAGGAAAATAAACACTTTGCAGAGAGAAAACTGTGACACAGGAAGGGACCAATTCAAGCTCACAGTGAGGAAGGGGCCTGACTTCTTCCCATTCCCAAGATGGATCCTACCATATGACAAGCCCTAAACCATCCTGGATTCTCTGATGACCAGATAGCTCATAGGGACATATCATAATTTATAGACCACCTTATAGCCACAGCCAGATAGCCCTGTCAGCAGATATAATGTTTCTTTGAGACTCTTGTCTATTGAGGGCTCCCATATGATTTACAAAGTGAGCAGGATATAGACTCACTTGTTTACAAATCATCTCTTCTAATTAATGCAGAGTTGGCTTGTGGGTCAGGTAAGTCTAAGCCTAATTAAGGGAGTACAAGTAAACCTCTCAAGCCAGCCACACAATTCTCTTCTGGATCTCCTCTGCTATTTACTCTGCCTATTAGGTCATGTGGAATCCTTTCATATAGTTTTCTTTTAATTTAGAAAATTATCCCTAGCCCTTGTTTTCATACTGAGAGCTCTAACTATTAAGCCCCCAAGGGCGAAAGTTTTGCTCCCTGAGCTCTGGGTGAGGAGACCACACAGTAGGGAGACTGTCCCTGTTAGCATGGCATCTGTAACCATGTACTCTTAGAGAGTTTTAGGGTTTTAACAGTTGTTTCTCTTTACATTCTGCAAATTGATCTGGGAATGCTTATTAACACACATACAAGTAGGAAATGATGAAGTGATTCCTTCTTCACACACATGTACAACCAATCACTGCACTATGGCTACCACAAACCCTCCTACAGCTTGATGGGGCTGTGGAGAAACCTTGTGGTCTGAAGGCTGCAGAGTTGGCAACCAGATCAGATGGTCTGTCTGAAATGAAGAATTAAGGTACAGGTGGAACACAAATTAATCCCAGCTCTATGGAGGCAGAGGTAGGAGAGTTTCTGTTCATTTGAGCCTGGTCTCCAAAGCAAGTTCTGGGAGAGTCAAAGCTGTTACACAGAGAAACCCTGTCTTGAAACACAAAAACAAAAAACAATAACAAAAAATTAAGGTAGAACATGTGGTTGATATTTCCCATCCTAATTATAGATATATAAAGTAGGTGATGCTGAATCTCCTCAGGAAATCATCCCACTGCCTGGGAATAGTTTAATGCTAAATAGTTCTGGCAGAAATCCCATAGACTAGCCTTTGTGACACCTGCATGTGTTAGTGACATTATATGTTATTTCTCACTATTGAACTTTCGATTATCAATATCAATCCTGTAAACACTTGATAACTAACATTGGGAAACTGCAAAAATAATGACACTTTTACTTCCAAAGTTTTGAGGGTCATCAAACAAGAAATGAACGCAATTCCAAATATCTTCTTTCTGGTGAGATTTTTCTGTCAGCTGAACCACCCACACTAAGCATTTAACTCTGGAGGCAAAGCAAAGGCTCCATGGACTTGGGAAGCTACAATCAGCAGAATTATCTCTGATATGACATATTGTGCTTGGCTGTAGCTTTAATTACAAATAACCCCCTTTTGTATGTGGCTACAAAAATTGGGAAATGAAATGATGCTTGTCACATTTCTCAACAGAGAGAATGGGCCACATTTCCCACTCTGAGCCTGAAAGGAAGGCATTGCTGGGACTGTTAAAACAGATTTCACAATAGTAAGTTCATTAATCAGAGCAAACACTGCTTAAGAAGTACCAAGTGGTTTTTTTATAAGAATTAATGATGGCTCTGCAGTGAAAGGAGAGAATTTGTCATTGAACATTTCCAAGAGTGTAGCCAGATTTATTGTACCGCAACCCATTTTAATTTTCGTTAAAATCTCTGGGCAAAGTTACATAGGCAAGAATCTAAGTCTAAAGAGGTAACTGATGAATTAGCAGAACTGAATTCTCTATGAGGTTCAAGTTAAGACTGCTGATAGAAGCTTATGGAGGTTTATTGTTGTTATTATTATTATTATTATTTATCATTATTATTATTTGTTTGTAATGACCACATGCTCACCCCATCCAGCTTTGTCCTCTGTAGATATGATGGGAGGGTAAGAACTCTGCCTGGTGATACCCTGTAAGCTCCATAGCACTGATAAGTGAGCAGAAGCATTTGGAATGATGACATATTAACAGCCAGTTCCGTAGGAAAAATCACATGCCCAGCAAAAGAACTTCAAGATCAGGCATAGCTGACCTCCTACAGATGTCCTTTACATTCAAATGAAAGAGAAGCTCTCATTGCCTTTCTGAGTCTCTCAAGATGTAATTTCTAGTTTGTTGCCTGGAACTTTAAGTAAACTTAAACTTCATGTTAAAAATAATGCTGGATTCATTGACCTCCACGGTACTCAAGAACATCAAATTATACAATTTCAACTAAATCTAGCTTCTGTCTTACGCAGAACATTCTAAAAGCCATCCAGTTGACATGCACAGGCCTCCTAATGTCAGGCAGGAGAGCTAACAAGAATAGACAAGCCATTACAGCAATGCATACCTTAGTTGGTCTCAGCTTCACTTTCAACCAACTGGAGACCTACAGGCCCATTGTAATAGGGGGGCAAGGCCTCTCCCCACCCCCAACAAAACTAGAGTGGAAAATAAAAACTATTCTGAAAAGCCTGTGACTTGGATCAGTTATATGCAGACACATTATGCCTACATTGAATGCAAGGAATCTTTACCCACTTTGCACTTACTGGAGCTTCTTGGCCAATACATAGTCCACAGTTTAATCCACACAGTATCCTGTGGTCAGAGATTGTTCCATTTGACAGGTCAGATGTTCACATTTTCTGAATGACCAATTCTGTTAACATCTGATAATGGAGTAAGTTGGAAAACTGTAAATAGCACCAAGCCATAGTAATGCCTAGGTCACCACATTTGAAATGCATGCTAGGGAGATGCATTGTTATTTGCAATATTATCCCTCAGCAATTTACAGATTCCTGATGGGTCTCAAAATTGCTTGTCATAGACTGGAGGGATGGCTCAGTGAGTAAAGGCACTTGCAGCCAAGCCTGACAACCTGAGTTTGATCCCTGAGACTTCCACAGTAGGAGAGAGCCAACTCTCACAAGCTGCCCTCTTACTTCACAGGTATACTGCCCCATGTGCCCTCTCCATCCCAAAATTTAAAAAAAAAAAAATGCTTATCATGACAACCCAAATAGTTCTTAATCTCAAATCATAGTAACAATTTCATAGGAATTGTTTAGTTTCTCTGAGCACAATTAGTGTAAAGCCACTGATTCAGCAAGTGAGATCATTGTTATATACAACTGGGCGATAGATATGGTGGATTATCTGCTTTCTACACACATAGAAATATAACTGTAAAATGTTCTATTGAATTGAAATCTCTAGGTAACCTTAAAATTATGGTTAAAAAATTATTTTAATAACAATCTTACCTCCCCAACCACTTATTTGACTTGGGAAACAATAGTCAAAATGATGGGGAAAAAAAAAAGTAGCATGCTGATTTACTTACTTACTTTTTGTTTTCCAGTAGAAGGGCAGAATAAGACATAGGTTATAGACACTAGCTAAAAGTCAAGGTGGTGAATGTTTGTGATCTTCCTCAGGTTCTGGCTATTTGGGTGTGGTCTGTACAGAATCTTAGGTTTCTCTGCATAAGAACCGAGCCTAGCCAAGATAGGTACTGTTAGTGGAGATGCCTTGAGCAGTCTGCCAATTATGCTTTCTCATTTATTGTAGCCTAATTCTTCCCCATTATCTCTTTGTTTAATCATCTAATATTTAAGTGTATTTTACTTTCCAAAGTATTGGCTCTAAACCAAATAATGAACAAATAATGCCTTAGTCATTCCTTGTGATGCTGTGGCAGACTATCTGAGAATGAGAAATTCATGAAGAACAGACTGGTTTTTTTTTTAAAGATTTATTTATTATGTATACAATATACAGAAGAGAGTACCAGATGTCATCATAGATGGTTGTGAGCCACCATGTGGTTGCTGGGAATTGAACTCAGGTCCTTTGGAAGAACAGTCAGTGCTCTTAACCTCTGAGCCATCTCTCCAGCCCCCAGACTGTTTTTTTTTTTTTTTTATAGTTCTGGAGAACAGAAAGTTTGTGGTCTAGGGGCTTGCTGCCAGTGAGGCCTATCTCTCAGTGTCATCCAACTATAGTAGATGCAAGGGCAGGAAAGCATGTCTGTGTGCACACATGACCACTACCAGCAGGAATGCAAAGCAAGTTCATCCTTTTCTCAGGAGCTCACTCCTGCAATAAGGACTATTGTAGTCAGGAAGACAGTGTCCTCATAACCCATCTCTCCACACTACTACACTGAAGATAACATTTGCAACATAAAAATCAACCATCTATACATTATGTAGGTCTTTTTAAATCTGGGCAGGAGTTACACACATGTGAACTCCAGGAAGCTGTTAAAAATGAAGATGTCCAAGCTCCAGACTAGACATATTGAATTGGAATCTCCATTCTTGACTCGCTTGCCTACCATATGACTTTTACATTTTAAAGATTAAGTAGTCCAGCCCATCTATAGCCTTCAGGGGTCATCAGACCTTTAACAATATGGCTATAATAATGGAGAAAGTGACTATTGGATAACTAGACATGATATCCCTATGAGTCCCCCCTACCCCAGTGTTTCTTCCCTGAGAGAAGGAATATACTATAAACAGAATAGTTGAAGAAGATGATCCCCCGAACCCCGTGATTACATAACCATTTATCATAATACTGTGGCTACTTCACAGCAATACTGACAAAGCTTACCAAAAACCATGGGCAGCTCAACTGTGCCCTGAACTCATAGGCCTGTAGCACAGGAGATAAAATGGCACATAAAAGAATCATCTGGAAAGAAATATCACACTGGGCTTCAGCAAAAGTCACATTCCATCACCATGGGCTCACAGACTCAGGCAGTCACTGGGACTGAATCAAACTTTAAAAGATGAGTGTAGTTTCCATGAGTGTCAGGGCAGAGTGCATCTCCCTGGGACTTGGGAGTCAGCATTAGGGGAAGCTGTCAATATGGAAGTAAGGCTAAACTAAAGGGAAATGATTTAAATTAAGAAATAGTATAATCAAAAGAAGAAGCCAGCTCATGGACCTGTCAGTGTCTCATAGGAATCTGAGGGCCAGAAAAGCCATAGCAAGCTATACCAGAACCCAAACTGACATCATTTAAGGGGATAGACTGCTAACACAGCCATGGAAGGAGCCAAGACCAGACCTGAGTGAAAGCACCATTTTGAGAAGAACCTCCTTAGGACTTGGAGACTAGTTGGTTTATGTAAAAGAAAAGAAGAAAGAGTAAGAGGAAGTTAAATGTTTATCGTCAAAGGCTGTAGAGTCAAAGCTAGGGCCCAGAGCCTCTCATGACCCTCTACAAGTATGAGCTTGGAAACAGTATGGATCCTTTGTATCTCATTGGAAATGTTCAAGGAGAATATGAGATGGAACATGTATAACACTTAGCACACATGCACCTGGGATGCAGAATTCAGGCCCCCACAGAGTGATCATTCAGCCAACAGTGGGCCATATGTATGATGCTGGGCTCATGTATGTACAATAGAGCTCAAAGATTACTACCTTTAGTGGCATAAATAAGTATAAATGTCAAAAGGCAGCACATTTTGTTCATGTATATGGTGATGTTACACTACCAGGACTATTTTTTTTCCAAAAAAGCAAAGAATATTCAGTTATATGCCACAGATTATACTTGACCACTGGCTACTTTCATGGTTTATATATTTTCTGTGCTGAGATTTTTGTCATCATTTTGGGGTACTATTTAAGAGATCACTGTGAAATAGTATGTGAGTCAATTAATATACATGTGGGCCTTGGTACTAACCTTAAAAAATGAATTATAGGGCTTGGGGAGTTGTCTCAATCAGCAAAATGTTTACCACACAAATATAAAACCCCAAGTTCAAATACTAGCACCCACAGAACAAGCCTGGAATAGCATTGATCAGTAATACCAGTGCTGGGAGGGGGGAGGCAAGGGAACATCTTGGCCTGAACTGATCAGCCACTATAGCTAAACCAGTGTGCTTCAAGTTGAGAGAGATCTTGTCTCAAAATTTAAGATGGGAAAAAGGGCTGGCAAAATGTTCCTTAGGTAAAGGAACTTGTCAGAAAGTCTGATAATGACCTAAAGTGAATCCTTGGGATCCTCATGGTGGGAGGAGAGACCCTACTCCCCAGGGAGTCCTCTAATTCCCACACCTCTACTGTGATACATGTAAACACACACACACACACACACACACACACACAATTTAATAAATGTATAAAATAAGTAAAAAGTTAGTTAAGGAAGACACTCAAAATTAACTTATGGTCCATACTTGCATACACTTGGGCATACACAAGTAAGTATGTACACACATACAGCACACATACATAGAATAGACTTGAATGTAATTGGCTCAAAGGCAGTGAATAATTTGGGGGTTTTGAGACAGGATTTGATAAAGTCCAGGCTAGCCTCAAATTCACTATGTATCCAAGGCTAACCCTTCAACTTCTCAAGTTTCTGCCTTCACCTTATAAGTGTTGATTTCAGTAATATGCCACAAACACAGTTAATCAATTATTAACATCTCCCATGCAATACTTTAAACAATTTTAAAATTAATTTTCTATATATATATACACACACACTATTTCACACACACATATGCATATGCATATGTGTGTGAACCATAGTGGGCATACAGAGCAAACTTATGGGTGTTGGTACTCTCCTTCTATCCTATGGCCCCAGGAATTTAACTTAGGTCCTTGGGCTTGTTGTCTAGGAAGTGCCTTTACCCACTGAGCCATCTCAAGGACCAACATTTAATTTTGTTCTTGTTATTTTTATCCTTTTTCCCCCCCCTGAGACAAGGTTTCTCTATGTAGCTTTGGAGTCCGTCCTGGAACTTGCTCTGTAGATCAGGCTGGCCTTGAACTCACAGAGTTCCCGGAGATCCACCTACCTCTGCCTCTAGAGTGCTGGGATTAAAGGTGTGCATCATCACCACTGTCCGGCTATTTTGATTTTCTACTGGAGACAGCATCTCATGTAGTTTATGATGGCTACAAACTTCTGATTCACCTGCCTCTACCCCTCAAATCTTGGGAATACAGGCATGCACAATCATATCTTGTTTAAGTGGTGATAAGTATCAAACCAAGAGCTTTAGGTACTCATTGTACAGTTGAGCTATATCCACCAAGTAATATGCATTTAAGAATGCTATAATTTTGATTACTAATTTATTGCCTAATGCCTTATTTCTATCCCTTTACACTATAAACTACGCGTGATGATTTCTTTTGTATTGTGCAATCTACATGGTTTTATATTTACCATGTAGTTACTAATCAGTTATATCCTACCTTGCATTTAAGATCACAATTCTGGGTCATTTAAGCTTCAGTTTTACCTCAGTGAAAACCATCAGAGGGAAACTCAGTGTTGGCATTCATAAAATGGCTATATTTTCTCCCACTTTTGAAAAAAATACATCACTTTTTTCCCCTTGAACTCCAAACAGACCCACCATTTCTCTGGGCTTTAGCTTCTATTGCTAGTTGAGGAGTGGGCTTCTTCTAGGCTAAAGTCTTCTTGAGTGGTGCTTTCTCCCTACTCTTAAGGGATGCTTTCTGTGATATGTAATAATTGGGGTTTCCTGTTATTTATTCTTCCGAGGATCCATTGAGTTCCTGGACCTGAAAGTTGGTATTTGGTATTTCTCACAAATATTCTGCCAGTGCCAATTTCTAACTTACTCTCCTGAGCATCTTTAGTTGTTTTTGTTTTTCTGTATATTTTCTAAACTTTCACCTTTGTAGGCTACAAGTGGTTAATCTTTAAGAACGATTGTCCACATGTTCTTTTCCATGCTAATTTTCACTTATAGTATTGCACTTGAACTTCTGCAGGTTGTTCTAGGTTTTCATAGCCGAATGCGTTGTCCCAGTGACACACATTTAGCTTCATGTTCTAGGTTTTCAAATGTCCGTGGCTGTTATAGCTGCTTCTTCTTCCTTGTTTTGATATCTGTATGTAAGATGCTACATGTGTCTGTTTTATGTTCTCTCCATCTCACTGACTAGGAGGGTCCAGCTCAGCAATTACTTCCAACCTGGATTTGTTAAACATTCTGTCACAGAAGGTGTGCATTTGCTTCTGCTGCTTACCTGGAACCATAACTCAATCAGAAAAATTGGCATAAACATACTTTTCTAGGTCTCAAACCACACTAAGTAGTGATGGCAAACTTGTGTAGGGGCCTGCTTGTGTTTAGAAATAAACAAATGGGAATTCTTTTTTTCAGTTCACTCATAGCCTGCCTCAGCCTTCCGTGGTTGAGGTAAGGAAGTTTCCCTACAGTTTTCTTTTGTATAGTTCCTTAGTTTTTCCTCCGAAAGTTCCAAAGTGGAGCACTTTGCTGTATGCCAGATTTCTGTGGGGCTCCTCAGACTTCAAAAAGTCATCAGATCAGATGTGCAGGGTTTGGGAAAGCCTCTCAGATCTAGCCCTGCTCCGTGCCCCCAAGCAGACCTTGTTTAGTAATTGAGTATTACTATACTTCATGCCAAGTCAATGGTGTATTTCAAAAGATCTTCCATCATGGCCTAGTATATCAACTCTTAGTGGAACTAAAACTTATGTGTTCATGTATATGGCCCTATACATTATCATTGTACTTAACAGCATTTGTTATACATATTCAGAATACATACATGCATACATTTCCTGTAGTGTATAGTAAAACCTTGATTTCTGCTATAAATATTTATTTTCAACTATAAATATAGCTGGCATGTCTTCTGTCATTTGTCTTTTAAACACAAAATATTTGAGCTGGGTATGGTGCCACTATGTGACTCTTATGTCGGCTCTTAGGAGACAGGACCAGGAGTATCACTGTGAGTTTGAAGTCAGCCTAATCTGAATAGTATGTTTCATGGCTACATAGTGTCTCATAATAAATAAATAAATAAATAAATAAATAAATAAATAAATAAATACATAGATAGATAGATAGATAAATATAGATGATTGATTCATGGATAGATGACAGATACTTATATAAATGATAAATAGATAAATGATGGATATGATATAGATAGAGAAATAGATTGATAGATGATAGATTTTTCATACATAGGTGATAATAGGCATATGAGATACATTTACAGTTAAACATAACCTAATTTTGACTGATTTTAAATTTTGCATTGTACTATGTACAACTTTAGAGTCCTCTGGAATCTCAAAATCACAACAGGATTACAAAAACACAAAGACATAGCTGTATCAACATCTAGTTTATTGAAAGGACTTGATCATGTTGAATATATTAAAAGTGTTGGAATCATACAGATATATACAATGGTAAAATATCAGAATGATTTGTTCTAGGTAAAGACCTTACCAGGAAAATTGTATTTAAACTACATTTTATAAAAAAAAAAAAATTAAGTGATTTTCAAATTAGCAATAACTCAACTTTATCAAAACCTTTAAAAGAGGGAATCCCTTTGTCTCCTGACGCCTCTTTTGGTAAAGGAAATAATCCCTTCTCCTTAAAGTATCTGATTTAATGAAAGACACTTTCTTTAAATCAGGCGCATATAACTGCCACAAAGACATACAGCCCCAGGCAGCCCTGCCCATATCCCTAATTGTGTATCTTTATTCTAGTATGTCCGAGTATCTTTTGATACAAAGCCTGATCTCTTGCTGCACCTGATGACCAAGGAATGGCAACTGGAGCTTCCCAAACTCCTCATCTCTGTGCATGGAGGGCTGCAGAACTTTGAACTCCAGCCCAAACTCAAGCAAGTCTTCGGGAAAGGGCTCATCAAAGCAGCCATGACAACCGGAGCATGGATCTTCACCGGAGGGGTCAACACAGGTAATCATAGTGGGATGAAGAGAGGCAGCTGGGATGATGCTGTATCTAGAATAATGTTGCCACGTTGAAGATGTCCATATTTCTCTACCTCATCTCTACCATATATGTCCACCCTCCTGCTCATCCTTCTTTTTTTCCTCCTTTCTTTGCCTAAGTGATAGCTATACAGATGGTTTTCAACTAAGAAGAATTGCACATGAGAAATGGCTTTACTATTCAATGAACTTACAAAATTTGTATACACAAGTAATGGAAATTCACAGGATGTTTTTAGTAGGTCAAATTATCATAGACCTCCATTAACTCTTTAAAAAATAACTTGTTTTAAATTGGCATGTCTAACTTCATCATTTAAGCAATTTCCAGCTTGGTACCAAATACCTTTTTAAAGTGTGAGTGTTGGCGGGGGAGGGAGAGAGAGATTGTACATACCGTAGTTACCATAGTTACTACATGCCATGACTAGTACACAGTCAGACAACTTTAGATGTCAGCCCTTGCCCTTGACCTTGTTCAGGTGGGGTCCTCCTGAACAAGGCTGGCTGGTTTGTGAGCCTCCAGCAAACTCTTCATTATCTGCCACACAGTCTCTGCCTCTATAGGCATGCACATACTACTGCACCTGGGTTCTAGTGATTCAGACTCAGGTTACACTTGTATAAGAGGTTCTTTATCCACTGCTCATCTTCCCGGCCCTATTTTTTTAATGTCACTTCTATCTGAAACATGAATAAGGTTACATCGAGATTATCACATGCTTAGTTAAAATATTTTACTTTTAATTCTATGTATGTCTATGTGTCTGGGTAGGTTTGTGAACATTAGTGTAGTGCCCTTAGAAGCCAGAAGCATTGGGTCCTTCTTGGATCTGGAGTTATAGGCAGTTGCGATCTGCTCAACATGGGAACTAGGAACCAAACTCAGATTCTCTCCGAGAGCAGTACAGGCTCCTAACTACTGAACATCTCTCCAGATTCATATGTGTTTATAATGTTAAATTATTCTTAAAATCTCCTACATCAATAGATGGTTACTTCCAAACTAATAGACAGTTGATTCCAAATATCATTCCCTGCGTGCCATATAAATTTCCATATTATAATTGATACATGCATGTTATCAAATCAATTCTAATAACCACTTACTGTTAGGTTCTTGTCTACAAAACATAATTAGTATGCAACAGATAATAGAGTAAAGTTTGCTACCAGATGCTTTGAGTCAGAAATTCCTATTAAAAGCATACCAATCCCAGGCATGGTGGTACATGCAATTAATACCAGAACTCAGCAGTGATAGACATGTGAATCTCTGTGACTTTGAGGCCAGCCTGGTCTATAACAATGAATTTCAGGATAGCCAGGGCTTTCGGGGGCAGAGAGAGACCCCATAACAACAGCAAATGTGTCCTAGTAACTCTGTGATAAGCTAATGTAAATGTGTCATAAGGCTTAAAGCGTGTTTATGTGAGGACATTGGAGTTAGTGGGACATCCAGAATTTATAACTCTAGACCAACTAATGTGTTTTTATCAGACAATTGAGTTTTAGCTTGAAAGATGTTTGAGTGACACCATTGTATTGTAAAATCTCCTACAAAGCTAGAATTTGTGAGCAGTCAGCACACAGCTTAATGGGCATGTTTTGGCAGTGAACTGTGAAGCTGGTCCATGCCCAGTCTTGTGTTATAAATTTCCAACCCAGCCCATCATTTGGCAATATCTTCAGCTGACCGGCTCAGTCATCTCTTATTGTTGACCTTGTAAAGAGCAGTGTTAGTGACTCTTCAGATTTTAGCCTCCACATTTTCATCTTGACTAAGTAGAAAGCTCTTGTATGTAAATGTTTAGTCTTGTTTTTCTGATGTTAAGAGACCCATCCAATGCAAGACTCAAGAGACTCAAAAAAATTTTTTTAACAATTTTCCTATTTAGAAGGTTGGGTTGCTAGTCGTTTTTCTTCTTTTATGAAATGTATTCAAAAGTGGGGATGGGAGAGGGTATTACATCATAAGTACTATATACTAAGCAGCTCATCTCTGGTTCAGAGCATGAGACTTTAATGATAGCTACTAAAGCTGATAGCAGGTAGAGAAAACTGTGGCCGATAGAGGCATAGCATAAAGTTAGATTTCTTGTCCAACTCAGCCCTGATGTGTTTTGCATATTAACATAAATATTAATGCATTTACTCTTTTTTGTCTGAAAGTGTGTTCTTCCATATTTTTACTTAGATGATATGTAGACAAGCTCACAGGTGAAAGAAGAGCCTCTCCCCAGGCTCACAGCACAGGACACTGGGAATTAGTACTCAATTATAGTTTTGATTCCTAAAAAGAAACTCTTGTCTGATCTAGTGTTTACTTCACAACTAAGTTATTGAAACATGTATGATGTCTCGAAGGTGAAACTGCTTGTGTTCTGCTTTTCCATGAATGGTTTGTGAGTCCTAATTTGGAGTCAGACTGTCCCTCAAGGCCCACAAGCAGAGTCACACTCTGACCGGCCATCCTCCTGGAGGAGGGCTATTATGCATCACTGGAGGATGTGACAGTAAAATATTGAGCTGTTGGGGACTCACAAGCTGCTGTGTGTGCAAGGAATTAGGTCTAACTTAATGTTTGTGGAAGGGATGGCATTGAGAATGAATGGTGCTTGGGGAATGGGGAAAATGTTGTAAGTGTAAATTCTTAGAAGATAGATCTTCAAGTCATGTACAGAAACAATTGTTCAAGAAAAAAAGCTGAAATGTTAGAATTTTATAATCTTTAAATGCTTTCTTGAAGTAAGATCAGGTTCCCTGCTGATGTAATCTAATTTTCTTGCTTTTAACTGTGAGGTAATCATTAACAAAAGAAAAAAACGAATAGAATGATGAATATTAAAGATGTAAGTACACATTTTAGCATAAATTTGCCATTGAGTAAGACAGCATTTTTACTAAGCTTTCCACATTATGGGATATAAATAGGAAGAGGAAATTGAGGGTAATAAAATCTTAGGTAAATAACTACCAAAATGACCCTAATTTTTTTACAGACTGTGGAATAAATTAACTTTTGGCTTTTTATTCTAAGAATACAAGGATACTAATAAATCACTGTGCTTACAAGAAAAGGGCCCCCTAATTATATTTATTCTTTATAGACGCTAGATACTCTCTGTTTTCCCATGTGAATTAAAACACTCATTGTTTGAATTTTATTGATTCTGACAAGTATATTTGCATTATAGCCACTCTTATGAAGTCTTTTCTAAATGTTTTTATAGAAATGAGTCAAAATTATATACTCAACATTCTTACCCAAGTTAAAGGTACTTATTAATTTTCTATAGATTGATAGGATGATCAGTGTCCTTAAGAGACAAGGTTAATATCTCTCTCTTTGCTCCTAGGCGTCATTCGTCATGTTGGAGATGCCTTGAAAGATCATGCATCTAAATCTCGAGGGAAGATATGTACCATAGGTATCGCCCCCTGGGGAATTGTGGAAAACCAGGAGGACCTCATTGGAAGAGATGTAAGTCCTGAGGAGTGCTCTATTATTTGACTTCTAGCATCTGTAATACCTACAGAATCATACTTTTGAGTCCATCTCTCAAAGTCAAACTTGTATTATGAAAGGTTTACTAAATGATTACTTGGTTCCCAACTCTATCTAGATAAATTCCCTGTCAATTCTCCCAGCCAAGAAAAGTCAAATAGAAGACCTACCAACCACACTATGCTTTTGCTTAAACCACATGTTCTTGGCATGGTTATACCAAACTGCATTTATGCCATGTAACATCTGGCAGCATGAACTGGTTGGCCCATCAGAGTGGTAGTTTGCTAGAGTAGTGCTCCCTCAGAGTGATGCTCCGCAGAGTGGTGCTCCCTCAGAGTGGTGCTCCCTCAGAGCAGGACTCTCCCACTGCAAGGCTCTGACTTTTTTAGCATCAGTATGCTCATTTCTAAGTTGGAGAAAGCCAAAGGGAGTGCCTTTCATTCAACATCATGACTTCCCTTGTTGGTCCCTTTGGCCCCTCCTTTGCTAAATACTTGGCTATGATATATTTTCATCTTGCTTTAAAATGCCTTGGCCATAATACAGAAGAGTGCCAAGCCCTTTATTTTTCTCATGTCTAGGACCACACACTAACCAGCAATGGAAGTCTAAAATACTTTCCCCCATTTTTTTAAGGTTATGATTTTATTTCTGTTTTTTTCCCATGGAGAAACTTCTTACAAAATATCAACACTATTACCACCTTCCCAGGAACATTGCCCTCTATATAAAACATCTCAAAAGTCCATCAACCAGAATAGATAAACTAATAAGCAGGTGACTTCAATAACTCTATAAAATTTTATTATTCAGTACATTTGAACAATTTGCTCTTCTTCAATCAAAGCCTGACATTTATGCTAAATAGGTTTTTTTAATCAAGAGTTCTGTTGGAGCCAAACTAAGATACTGAAGCCTGAGAAGCAACTGTTTCAAAATTGATTCTTTTACTATGGAGCTGATCTTGTCATTCTCACACCATATAGACGTTGTTTAATGCAACACAAAAGAGGATACCATGAAACCGAAGTATAGATTTTTGAAGTGATACCAAAGTGTGCATGCACAGCCAACACTACGAAATAATATATAGAAAACCAAATTTAGCAGGTAGCCGTGGAGTGCAGGGGAGAGATATCAGGATAGGGGTTTCCTAACCTAATTCTCCTGGATCCTTCACATTACATTATCTTTGCATGTTGCAGCCAGTAATCTCCAAACTATGAGGTAGCAGGACTGACTGGGAAAGTGGCTATTAGTAATGCTTCTTTTTTTTTAAAAAAAAAAAAAAACTTTATTTATTTATTTGCCTTGGTGTTTGCCTGGAACTGGGACTACAGACAGTTGTTAGCTGCCATGTGGGTGCTGGGTATCGAACCCAGGTCCTCTGGAAGAGCAGACGGTGCTCTTAACCGCTGAGCCATCTCTCCAGCCCCTAGTAATGCTTCTGAGTATCTGAGACTAGTTCCTCATAGGATAAACTTGCCTCAAACTCCAAGCTGAATATTAAGTAAATGCTGATGTATAAGTTGAGCAAATATTAAGATATTTCAAAATGTTAGGATGGTTCAGAAGTTATTTTAGAAGGTTCATGGCTTCAATATCTCTATCATAAACAATTATTATTCATCTGATGTTGTGGTTGTAAAACTTTCTCATTCATATAATCTAAGGATAAGTGATAGGTGTGTGTTTGTTTTCAAGTCACAGTAACAATAAGCCCAGGCAGAGAATGTTGGTCTATCCTATTCTGTGTGCTTTGACCTTGTGAATGCCATAGGATGGCAAGAAACAAGACTGCTGTTAGAGATTTCTCTGGTGTGAGTCGGGAAACTCAGTCCTGGTTCATTTTCCTCTTCTTATTAATTCTCCATCATATGTAAATAAGAATGAACACATGCTGGTAGGGCTGAGAGATGTTTTCTGATGTCCCAGTTAAAACAGTCTTGGTGCTAGCCCAGAGGGTATGGAAAGGTATTCAATACCCTATAGATTATATGCATTTATCTTTCACGCTCCCAGAGATCTAATAAAAACAACCCACAGAGAACTAGGAGAGCTGGAAGGAAGGTAAAATAAAAAGAAGTATGATATCTAAGATATGTGGGTAGAAGTTCTCAACACTCACTTCTTTCTAAATGAACAACCAGGTCTTCTCCCAGCAAATAGCAAAGGGGCTATACCAACTCTGCTTTTAGAGTTATAAATCCATGCTAGGGGTCTGCAGCATCCCAGATTGACTGTGACCTAAATGCACTAGGGGGCCATTAGAAGATTAGTATTGCAACACAGAAAGAACTTGACCAGCACTTACTGGCTCAACTTTGGACAGTGCAATAATTAGCTGTAAAACTAATACTGAGGAATAAACAATCAAAGGAATGAAAAAGTGTAAAAGTTTCTCATGTTTGTAAATTCAAATAATTAATATTCCTTAAGTGTACCTTCAACTCAATGTAAGCCCTATCACATTCTTCACAGAATTAGAAATAATGACCTTAATGTCTATATGGAACAACAGGTAGTCCCCCCACAAAAAAAACAAAAAACACCTCAAGGGATAAAACCTGGAAGCATCACACAAAATCTAACCTCAAGATCTACTGTGGAGCAGCAGTGTCCTAGATAGCATAGCACTGGCAAAAGAAGAAGTGGCACAATGAAACTGAACAGAGTTATCGGGTATCCATATGTAATCATTGCTTAACATAGGCCTGGAAAATGCTCACTGTAGAGCCAGTGCTGAAAAGAGTGGTATCCCCAAAGGATTCAAACAAAAATGCTCACTGTAGAACTTGTGCTGTGAAGAGTAGTATCCTCAAACAAAGGATTCAAACTGGATCCTTATCTATCACTCTCTGCTTGAGATGGAACCAGATGGGGGTGGGGAGTGGTAGAGGAAGAAGAAACCATTATCAGGATATATAATGTAAGAAAAGAATCTAGTTTCAATAAAAGGGATAAATTATCATTGAAATTGGGCAGGGGGAGTCAAAGGCTTAAATGTGAGGTTCAGAAGTCATTAGAATTTGAAAAAGAGGAAGCATTTTAGGGCATCCTTAGGGCCTGTGGGTTTCTGCAGAGGACCTGTAATGGCAGAAAACAACTGTGTAAAACTTGATTAGTTAGGATGAAATCAAACTCAAAACATCTCTACAGTACAAAAAGCAACAGGATGAACAGGAAACCTATAGAATGAGAGGAAATATTTGCCATTATTCTCTAACAAAGGGATAAGAGCTAGAATAATTAGAAACAAAAACCAAACAAAATAAACAAAAACAACAACAACAAAAAATCCTTAAGCAAATCATCTAACTTTACAACAGGGGGAAAATCTAGTTACTTAATGTATTGAAACACTAGATAGCATTAGCCATCAGGGAAATGTAAATCCTAACTGCAATAAAAACAAGTATTATAAAATAAATAGAAATTTCTGACAAACAAATGCAGAAATGAAACTCATATACTGCTTATAAAGATTATTCCAACTATTATATAGGATGATATAGAGGTTCCTCAAAAACTAAAAGTAGGTATGCAAGAGGTATACCAGCTATCCCACTTCTAGGTACCTATTCAAAGGAAGGAAAATCAGTGCACCAAAGCCTGGAATACAGTTCACAACAAATAAGGAATTAGTCTGGATACTTAACAACAAATGATTGAACACACACACATGATTAATATATACTATCATACATATTATACTACATAGCTGATATTATATACTATATATGACATATACTATATTATGTATGTATGATTAAATACCTGGCCATAAAGAAGAATGAGATCCTGTCATTTTCAGTAAAATAGAATTAGTGACATCAGGTAACATAAGCAAGACACAGGAAAACAAGCACCCCACAGTCTCTCTTACATGTAGAAGCTTGAAAAATGTTGATAAAAGAATGATCACTAGAGATTAGGAAGAATGGGTGATTAAAAAGGAGGAAGTCAGATTTTATCAGTCTGTACTATATGCACATAGAGAAATTCATGATGAACTCTGCTAGTATGGATAACCAACTCACATGATTCAATTGCATTTTTAAGATGATACCTAGCCAAATTGTTAATGGAAATTAAATTGGCAAGTTACACAGTGTGGTGAAAAATAATGTGAATCTAGTTTTTTTCAATAAATCTATGACCAAAGTTTATTGAAATCTGACCACTCCCAAAGCTGATGAACTGGAGGATGCATAGAATTTCCTAGTACTTTGGCTATAGTAGTGTTTGCTTTTTAAGTTTTACATTAGAATAAAAGTACAGTTCCTATAAAAAGGCAAGGCCAGACATGGTGGTCCATGCTTGAAAACAAGAGAATGGGCCTGGAGAATCTCAAATTTGAAACAGTCTGGGCAGCACATATCAGGAACAGAATTGTCAGAACTGAACCTAGAGCCTCAATGATGTAATCTAGACTTTATCAGAAAATAATAAAAAATGTAATTATATATCTGTCCCCACTCTGCTTTATGATAATTTTATTTCCAGGGTCCCTCTTTTTTAGGATCTTTTTTTCCCTTTTTCTCCCCTTCTCCTACTAGCCCCCAGCTTCTCCCACCCTACCCCTCATCCACTTCTCAGAGAAAGTAAGGACTCCCACAGGGAGTCAATATAGTCTGCATATCAAGTTGGAGGCAGGACTAAACCCATCCACCTTATGAAGGCTGAGCAATGTATCCCTCTATAGGGAATGGGCTCCAAAAAGCCAGTTCATGCTCTAGAGATAAATCCTGGTCCCACTGCCAGAGGTCCACAATCTGCCCAAGCCATAAGTAGTCTCCATATGTAAGGGATCCACCCTCATAACATGATTCCCTCCTAGAAAACTCACCTCCTAACACCATTGCTTTGTAGGTTAGTATTTCAATGTTGGAATTGGGGAGGGAGGAGACATAAACTGTAGATTATTCCTCCAATGTAAGAGTGCCTGGAAAGTACAATTTGGTTTAGTTTCTTATTAAACCTTAATATAATACTTTGCATTGGAATGCAAGGCATTTATAGGGCATTTGAATACTTAATGTCTTCATTCATAAGTAAGTTATTTTTAAAAAACAGTTTTTCTGTTGTTATATAGCTTCATCATTATTAGACATAGAGAAGCCCATTGTAATTTACTGAGCATGCCCTGTAATTGAATAGCTTTGCAGGGGTTAAGTAAATAAGCCATGAACTAGAACCCAAAATCCAACTCTTTCTAGAGACAACTCTAGGAAACATTTATCCTATGAAGAGACTTGAAAAAATTCTCAGTCATAACACTTTGGCTACTATTTGGGACACTGGTAAATATCTTAACACTTACAAATTAAACTTGAAAATATACTCAGTAACTCAGTAGATAGCTAAAACTCTTCATTGTCCTGAAAAAAAAAATCTTGGCTTAGATAGAAAATTATAAAAGTACCACCAGTGTGAAGTCAGGAAAGAAATTCTAGCAAATTCCAATTTTCACTTAACATATTTTAAATTTATATACCTAACTTTTGAAAACAGCTAAGACAGAATTATAAGAGGTGACTGAAAATTTTCTGAAATCTTTATCTCTAACTAAACCAGGTTAACCAGATACATACCAAATTAAAAATCTGTGATCAGAAGCAAAGCTATGTTTTCATTTTAACTTAAGAATGAATATTATGTTTGGCAGTTTTTCTGGCATTTCTATTTATTAAACTACCTTTCTACTCAGTATTGTACTTCAGTAAATTACAAATGTTTCTCTTTCAGTTTTTAAAGCTTTTGAGAATTTTTATGAAAAGTGTCCTTTTAATGCTATCTGCATTTTAAGCCAAGAACTATCAAGGTCAGTAACACAACTGATTCCTGAAATGAATATAGTTATCAACTCAGCACATTTGTTGGTTATCTTGCAGCCAAGCCAAATATGACTTCATACCATGAATTCAAAAAACATCCCAATGGTGGCCCCAGCATGAGATTTGTTGGATTTCTATGACTGGGTTAGATAAGATGTACCCAGAGGATGTGAGAGGAAAGAGTCAGAGACAAGGAAACCCACCTACATCTGTTAGCTATACAGGACAGAGCCAAAGCTTGCTGAGCCTGGACCACACAGATTCTGGGCAAACTGCCAATGCAACAGTTAGAGTCACTTCTGTCAGAAATGAAGTTTTGGTGAAGGTAATGATGAATTTGAGTTTGAGCATGTTCCCTTTGAAGTTCCGTTGAAATATTTCCAGGAAAATTTCTGGCAAGCTACTCAGATTGTGAGGCAAAGCAGGACATTTGCCTACAAGCTTGGTTTTGGAACTCATCTCAGATGGCAATCAACCCTATCCCAGTGGTTGGCATTACCATGGTGAAGTGGACAGTGAGGGAAAGAAGGCCTAGATCCTGATGATCCCCACAATTTAATAGCCAAGCAGAAGGAAAAGAGCCAGCAAAGGGAACCTATGAATGACTGAAATATAGGGACTGAACAGTAAGTTATGGAGCCCAGGGGAAGGCTGTGCTTCAGAAAGGCAGAGAAAGGGAGCCAAGTACCAATGACAGACTCAGGATGGTGGGGAACTGGAATTGTTACTAGACATCATTAGTCAAAACTGCTTTAGTGGACTGACAAAAAGTCAAGTACATGCCCAGGAAGAACAGCATCATAGATGGCTCTGAGGGAGGATGGGTCATCTACAAGGGAAGGGGGGGGTTCACAATGGGATGAACTAAAGCAGCACAGATGGTGCTGATGTTTCAGGGAATAGGAGAGAGATGGAGCTGTCTATGGGAGTTATGAATTAAGGGATGGACACAATATATGGTACTGATGCTTTGGCAAATAAGGAAAATAGATGGGGTAGTAGTCCATGGGAGTCAGTCTGTGAGGGACTCTTCCTCAAGACAACATAGATTTGAGTTGCATTACAGATTGGTGATAGAAAGGGGTTTATGGAAAGACAGATGATAATTCTACAAAAATTATCCTAGAGGGGTCATGAGGAGGTAAAGAGCCCATATCTTAGGGGGAGGAAAAAGAAAACCCACCTGTACACATGCAACTGAAGAAGAGGGAAGAATCTACACTTGGGAGGTTGTGTCAAGATGTTAAAGAGGTTTTAGCATGGACGTTTATCACTATCAGTTATTATTCTAACAGTTTTTTATCACCAGATATATAGCTACTTGCGTGAAAACTCATTTAATTCTTTAAAGGGTGCTCAGAAATAATTATAACTTATTACGTCCATTTGATTGATGGTAAACCTAATCACTAAGAGATTAAGTCAACTGGGGCTACAAAGACAGCCCAGCAATTGCAGTCTTCCAGAGAACTGGGGTTCAAATCTCAGCACCCACATAAGAACTCAAACTGTCTATAACTCTAGTCTCAGGGGATGTAACTCCTTTCTAGCCTCCAAGGCACTGCATAAATGGTACACAAACATTTATGTAGGCAAAACCCAACTGTATAAAATAAGAACAAATAAAATTTCTTTAAAAAAAAAAAAAGAAAAAAGAAAGGCTAAGTCAACTTCTAGGTGTTCAGTGACCAGTAAAGAATGTGGCTGGGATTTAAACCAATGCCACCAATAGTGTAGCCTTACTGGCTAAGCAATATTGTTTCTTTCATAAAAAGAATGACTTGAGTACAACATTCTTTAAGGTTTGTATCTTAGTTACTCTTTACAAATTGTGTGGTGTGTGTGTGTGTGTGTGTGTGGTGGGGGGAGGTTATGTGCCATAATCCTACTGTGAGTCATGAATAGTACAAATTGAAATGCACTTATTATGCCTAACCCAGTGAACATCATAGTTCAGGCCTGTTGCTCAGGATACTTACATTAGCCTACAGTTGAGCCTATTTTGAAGTGAGGTATTGAATAGTTCATATAGTTTAATGGTCACAGGGTATTGTACTGTACTAATTCAACCCCTAACCTTTCTAAACATATGCATACCTGCATGCTATGGCTTGCTTCCATGACAAAGCACGTTGATAGAGCATCACTAACCCAGACAAACTTGGTAGTGTCTACTGAATGTGTATTGCTTTTAGTGTCTTCATAAAATTGAAAAATCACAAGTTGAACCATTGCATATGGGTGATCTTATCTCAATAAGGTGGATATAATACTATCTTTAATTTATGTATGGAGACACAGAAAACATACAATTCATAGAGTCACCCTAACCTACCAGCAAGAACAGAAGTCAGGCCATCTGCCAAATAGAAAGGGGTGGGGGAAATCTGGTCAGCAATATGAAGAGACTGGAGGCCACTGTTCACCACTCAGGAAACACACATTAAAACTGATAAAAGCACAGGGCAGGAATTCCAGGCAACACTCAGGAATCATGCCAAGAGGCAGAAAGTATCAACAGTCATAAAATTATTTATACCAATTTGTCCAAAGAAGGAGAAGGTATATTTTAAAGTCTCAAAGAAAGACAATACTAATACAAGATAGTTTTAACTATGGATACATAAAAATGACCTTCAAACTTAATAATGGCTTCAGTAACAAAGCACTGGTTTCTCAGTTACTGGGGAAGGAATTTCTAAATGGCTTACCTGTAAAGCTTCAGATGCAGGTCTCTTGAGGAAGTGATCACATGGCAGCTGGGCAGCACAATAGTCTGAGACTGCTGTGCCCTCTTCACAGCTACTCACTAGCCTGTTGTTCCCATTCATATATACCTCTTCATAGAGCTGTGGAACCATCTTCCCAGCATGACACTTTCTCCAGAGACAGAAGGAAAGCTAAGGGAAACCCTATGACACACCATCCATTTTTCCTTTATCCCTTAGAAGTGAGCCATTGCATCCAACACAGACTGATAGAACAGTGTCAACGAACTTCTGAATACTGTTTAAATCCACCCTTCTTAGGGCCATGGTGACTGCTGGAGAAAGGAACTCCTCTTCAGAGCCTTTTCTTACTGCAAATAGTGAGGGGCACATAGCTTCCCTTAAGATGAGCCAATGGGAGGAGTCCATCCGAATCTATAGTATAAAATGAGGGCCACAGAATTCTCTGTGTGACACACGTTGAGGGACACAGCCTTTCAAAGGGCAGAGGAAAGATGAAATTTTAGTGTAGATCTCTCAGATCAGGGATCTGAGTGCTCTTTGAAGATGGGTCCTGGGGTGGACTGGCTTCTCTTGAGACTACTGAGCTGATAGGTAGCACCTGGGTTTCAGGGTCACTTGGTTTATACCTCAACTAAAGGCTGTACCGATGCCAGTGGCCTGTTGGCTGAGCCTCTCTGAATGTGAAGGCATTAGGGAGACTTTTTTATTCTCATCTCATTCTCTCAGTCCCCATGCCCCTTTATCTCTGACACAAAGGTTGCTTCCCATTTCTTAGACGTCCCTTGTTCCCCAACAGTCATGATCCTTAGAGAATTTCAACACACCTTTCATTTCTCTCTCACCAAACTACAACACCATCTGGCTCCCTGCTGGTACTTTCCCTGATCTTCTAAATAGCCATTCTAGATAGCTCTACTGGAAACAGTGTGCACAGCTATCTGAAGGATTGCAAAGCCAACCACAGCATCCTCTGAAAAATTAAAATGAGACAGTCTGGTGTTTTTCTTCCTAATATGTGCTGGCATAAAAAGAGCTTTAGACTTAGATATGAATGAATGGCGGGACACATTTGATCAAGATACCTCACATCTCAGAGCTTTACAGTTCCTTGGATAAAATAAAGATAAAACATTACTCCATGGAATCTTGTCCTCACAGAGTATGGCATGCTAGATACTCTCAATAAATGCTCATTTTCTTCTGGCCTAAATTAAAACTATGCTACTATACGAGAAAATGATGCTTTAGGTCATATGTGCCAAATTCTGATGTTTGTTTGGGGCATGTTGATACACAAATCACTAAGTAATGGACTTAGAACTGCAAAAGGCCTCTGATTGATGATTTAAAAACCTAATTTATCTTTCCGACTCAATTCTGTTAGGAAAAGAAATCCCAAGTAACCAAATTGCCATTACATTGCACAAAGCATCAGAAGAAGGACAAGACGGCAATGTTACTTTGTAGCCAACACTCATTTTAGGCCATTGTTCTCTAGTGACTTCAATTAGGAAGTGTGCTTTCTAACACAGCTTATAGAGACTCAGGTGTCAGAGAAGGAAAGCTTCCCAAAGTTGTAGGTCCTGTACTTTATAGAAAAGAAAACAGTGTATCTTGGACATTTATAAGGAAACATTATCTTGACATATGATCATGTATGTTCTCAGGGCAGCATTGTGCCATCACAGGCTGCATTTCCTCAAGATTTTTATGAGCTAATGAGCACTGAATTCATATATCTGCCCAAAATTACAAGATAGTAGCTATTGAAACTAAACTACCATCCCTATATGTTGACTTCCTATAAATACTCCTAACTGAGACCATGGCATGTCTGAACATATTTAAAAGAACTCCAGCAGCTATCTTAAACTATCCTGAAAATGGCTGATATAAGCTGATACACAGAATATAAATGTAGCAGTCTATGACCAGCACATAAACTAGCTTTCTGCTAATTCCTTGCAAAATCCCACTCCTCTCTCAGAGGTGTTCTCTTTCAGAACTAAGGAGTATATAGAAGCATGAACCAGAATTCTATCAAATGTCCAGTGCAGCACTAGATGGTATGCAATGGATAAAGTATAAGTAAAGGTGTGTCCACATACTCCTGAGGCACAAGAAAAAAATTCATTACTTATGTGACTGTGGCCTGTGATGGCCAGAGAGCAGAAAGGGTCTAGAGTTCACTTCTAAGTAGACTTACTTACCAATTATGAAAATGGGTTTAAAAGGCCTTTCAGACACTATTCAACATTCCTCAGTTCAGGTTATGATTTTAAGAATTAAATGCAGAAAGTGATTTGGGGGTCTTCCTACTCAATTCTTCCATGGAGGAGTACATGGCTTTGACTCTCCTGACTTCGTAGGAGAGAAAGTGAACATCTTACCCTGTTAAAGTTATGGATCTTTATGATTTATCTTTCTCACAAGTTCTCACTGAGAAGCATCCACAGTCACTGTGAAAGAGTACCATAAAAACACCACCAACACATACTTCTGAAGACAGCCATTCTCACCAGTGAGTTGTTGGTGATGAAAACGGCTGTACCCTCTTCCAAAACATGTCAAAAGCAGAAGTTCAATGTATTCTGCTTATTTAAAAATCAGTATTTGTTCTATTTGGAAAACACACAAGAAACATCAGGAAATATTTGTATATAAGCAAACTGTAACTCTAATAGAGAGAGACTGTGGGCATGTTTGTAATGAAGAATATTAAATGGATTTTGTAGGCAAGTTAGACCTAAATACTTTTCTCTGAAGTACTTGGAAATTATTTCCAAACTTTCAGTTAATCAACAAATAGTTCCACACCATCACCTTCTCAGATGCCTGAGGGATGTGAAATTAAAACATACTTTGCATATTTTGCCAACAGATGGCTGGTTTTCTCCCTCTCCTTACATTATTTAAATCAAAAGTGGGTGATTTATCTCATATTATGTTTTGATTGCTGGTTTACGACTGGAAGCATATAGTTGATAAGATAGTGCAGAGCTAGATAAGGAATCAATATTTCTAGAAAGCTTGGGAGGAGCTGGGCATTGTGCCTGGTACTTTGTACATGTTACCTAAACCAGTTGCTGTGAGGTCAGTAGTGTTATTATTTCCTTTTTACAAATTACAAGACTCAGGTTTCAACAGTTATAGACAGAACTGCAATTCCTTTCTTGATTTATATTGTTGGGATGTTCTAGGACTCTGTAAAGCTTCCTTCAAAAATGAGAAAAATACTGAGAAATTTGACTCTTATTTTTCAGATTTATATCCTCTATTGTTCAGCAGACAATCACTCTGCCAAAATATGGCAGCCTATAACTTGCTACACATAAAAGCAAAAGAAAGGGGATTCAGATAATGAAGAAATCAAAATCTGCAGATGTATAGAGTTCTCTAAGTACTGCTGGGCTATATTTCACAAGAGAGGATTGTCACATGGCCAAAGGCTGAAGCAGCTAGCAGTGGACTTAGGATTCAATAATGGAGGAAAGAGACGTGATATAATGACTGCCTTTACCAGCTCAGTTGAGTTCACAGAGATCTTCATTCCTTGTCCATTTCCACTTGAAATTTTTACTTTTACTAATGGTCTTCAAGTGATTCAGAAATTTAAGTGAGGAAAGGGAGGGAGATAGCTCAGAGGATTATCACACCATTTTGTCTGACCTCCATAACTCGAATTTCCCCTACCTCTTACACAGGTACTGTGCCCTCTGTACCTGCTTGGCATTGAGGCCTCAGGACCTGCCACTGAAAATCAGTCCTGTAACTAAAGCATTTCACCTTGCCCGATGTGCAGTGCAGAGGCACTTTCAGAACAGGGGAAAGTCTGCAAAGCCTTCCAGCAAAGCATTAATATTTATTAGCATGCACTTCCCTGAAGGATAAATGTTTTATGATCAAATATGAGTGGCAACAAATGGAAATGTCAATCACAAGCCACCTACTCTTCTAGTGCTATGTGCAGGCAGGCTTCCCGGTGCAGACGTCTCCATGCTGGAAGAATCCCACTCACTGTACTGGACAAGACGGCAATTGACTACTGCCCATGAGGTTATTTGATTATCAGATTTCAAAATCAACAAGGAGCAATTAAAATGAAACGGGGCCTTGGCATTATATTGATGCTCTATTTAAAAACTAGAACTTATTTAATGGGACTGAAGACTATTTCGAAAGCTCGGAATCATATACACATTTTAAATTTAAATTGGACCAGTTCCCTAACAACTCAGAAGAGATCCATTGCCTTCCCAAGTCTGAACAAAGTATGACTGTCTTGGGTTTGCCTATTCATTGTATTTATTAAGTACATTTCATCTTCTGGGCACATTGTATTGTAGGTTTTGAATCAGGATCAAGGTCTAAAAAATTACTTACGTGAGTGTTTTGCTATTGGAAACTGCCCTCACTAAATCATTCTGTAATGCTTTTAACACGTGACTCAATCTTACTCCAGCATTGCATGTTGAGTTATTACATACTGGAAAAAGCAAGTGCACTTCATCTGTATAATTAATGGATGCACTGTACAAAGGCACAAAAATAAGAGCCCAGTAGCATCTATTTCTGTCCTGACTATTTCAGGGATTTTGTGTAGAGGTAACCATAATGAGACTGTGCAATAGTAAGCCTATTGAATGGCCTCTCCTTTCCAGCTGAAGCTCTAACCTAGATATTTTAGTAATTGTTTGCCAATACAATATGTATCTGATTTGCTCTAAGCAGCAAGGGGAAAAAAAAAAAAACATGAGCTAAGAGTTTTGAATCTGGCTTGCATGCAATTTCTGATAGTTTGTCTGAATTTTTGGAAAACTCGCCCATCCATTTCTTTACTTCCCCAACTACAAAATATAAACATACCGTGTCAGGGAGGATTATAACATGAAATGCAGATCCCATATGAAAAGCAACAGCTTGAGATAGATGTGGCTTTTATAAGCAAAACTATCAAAGACTGTTTAAATTGCTCTATTTTACAGAGTGCAATTAATTAAGAAATTAAAATAAATATAGAAGAGAGAGAGTCAGAACAGAACAGAGATGAACTTTTTAGGCCTGGTTCATAAGATGACTATTTATACTCAAGCTGTTTTGTTCTTAGAGAGTGTTATTATGGATATTGTTTATTTTAATAACAGTTTCTGGTTGCTAAGCGAGATTGGATAACAATAAAAATAAACAAACAACAATAACAACAAAAACTGCCCTTCTCCAGCTCTTGAAATTAGCACCCCCCACCTTTCTTCAAAATAATGGCTTCTCCAGTTCCTATTAAACCATGGACAGGACAGAAGAAAGGAAGAAAGAAATGTGTTAGTTAAACTTAAAAATTGTTTGTCTCAGTAATAAGATATCAGTTTTGAATGAAATAGTCATCAGTGCATAACTCTAATAATACAATGAAGGTACAAACGGTAGATCTGATAGGAAACAATTCTTTAAGAGTAGTATTTTTTTAAAATGAAATTTTCCCACTATCTTTCTTCTACTCAAATAACTCCAGAAAGAGGGTAACAGCTGTACTTCACTATAGCAGAGAAGCACTGTGTCTCCTTTCCATATCTCTCAGTCTGTCTCACATCTTGTTTTCTCCTCTGACTTGGGTTTTATTTTGCTGCCTGTAGGTAGTCCGGCCATACCAGACCATGTCCAACCCCATGAGCAAGCTCACTGTTCTCAACAGCATGCATTCCCACTTCATCCTGGCTGACAACGGGACCACAGGAAAATATGGAGCAGAGGTCAAACTCCGCAGACAACTGGAGAAGCACATTTCTCTTCAGAAAATAAACACAAGTAAGCAAGCTATTCTCTCCATTCTCGTGCCTCCTAGCAAATACACTAAGTTACTGAGCAGCCGGTGCAGTGATGATATGGAAATTCAAGGAAGCTGTAATGTACTAGCCATCACCGCTCTTCCTAAACCGGTGTATTGAGAGAAGGAAGTTATCCAGGGGAACATGAGTAGAAGCATGAGAACATTAACACAATTAATGGACTCAACTCCGTTTTCACACATCCAAATGTCAGCCCCATCTGGAGTTTAGGAATGCAGATAAACTTTCTCTCAAACTTTTCCCATATTCTTTTTACAGTACCCCAGAGGAGAATGCACCCCAGAGAAATGGCTGCTATTTATTAAGCCATTTTTTTAGTGACTAAAAAAGGCAAAACAAATCAGGCTTTGATCTTAGCACGGAGGAGTCTTGAGGGAGTTGAATGTTTTTATAAACTAGAGCATCCTAGGCAGACATCTTGCTCGAACTTGACCACCGTTTCTGTATTTGTGTGTATGCATTCACTGTCTCCAGCTACACATTCACTTTGATGCATGTGAGTGTTTGTGTATGCCATGTGCTATATATGATGGCTATAATCATTTCTCCTAAGGACTTGCAAACTCTGTACTGAAGGTGTCATACAAATATTTGTGAAAAGAAAGATGCTCCCCTTATCATCTACTAATTGTTCTCTCAGAATAAGATTCTTTTGTTTTCACAAAGTGACATGTGAGGCTTCAGTGACTGGAAAGTTCAGACTGTGTAATTGTCTATATCATGGAAGCTTGGATGTAGCTGATTACAACTCTAAAGTCTGTAATTCTAAGAAACACTAGATTCTCTTTGGCTCCTTTTCAAAAGCTCAGTGCCACATGGTTCAGCTGGTCCATATCCCATTTCTCTTCTCTGCCTTTGCCCCAGAAGGATCTTGCTTCCCACAGGCACCTCCTCAAAGAGCTGGGATGTCAAGCCCTCTGGTCCCTTCCTAGGTCTCCTCTCTCATTGTCCCTCCAGACGCCTAGACAAGCTTCATTCTTCCATCCTATTCAGAGTAAAATCTCAAATAATAAGTTTGACTTATCTAAAAAACTATGTTAAGGAACTCCTTGAATCTTTGCAGCTGTAGTGCAAGGACAGCCTGGGTTGGGGGGGCACACAGGAAAAACACCAGAAAAAATACCTTAACTGATTCAGAGGCTGGCAGAAAGGAAGCATTGTCAGCCAGGTGGTGAGCTTTGCTGAAAATACTAGCACTTCCCTTCATCTCATAATTTGAGAGAATGAATGGGGAAATGTTATAAAATTAGTACCATTTTAAGTTATTTTAGGTTGTAGTGGTACTTTTTTTCCATGCTATTTGGGCTAGATGTGAGCGTTTAATGAGAAATGAGCTAGAAACTAAAAGACAGGAGAGCAACGACAGATGAAATAATTCAAGGTCAAGTTGAGTGTGTAGGACAATGAGAAACACGCTCTAGAGCAGCAAAGCACATCTCTGTGCAGGCCCTGGTGGCTCCTGTGCCAGTCATGTAACAGTGTATAAAGCAGAGCTAGATGTATGCTTAGATGAGTCAGATACCCAGCTGAGGATGTGCACGCAGGAATCAGACCAGTCAGGGCTGTTAGTTAAGTCTCAGGCTTGTTTCCCAGAGAGGACACCTTTTGGTATATAATTTATGTGCCTGGAAGGATGTCTTTCTCCAATGGTTTTTAAAGTGCTGAATCTACAACTTGCCTTTCAAGAAAGGAGGAACTGAGCAAGTGGCAGACCGAGAAATCCTGAACAATCACCTCACACCAGTGAGCCACAGAGTCCAGGCACCTGAAGGAGTGAAGGATGACCATGGCAGATGGTTAGGGACAATAGAGGAGAATCAACAAGGGAGGGTCTCTGGAGTGATAGATAACTCATCAGGGACCCATCAGATTATTTGTGGAGATACTGAACTGTTGCTTTACTAACAAAGAAGGCAACAGTTTGGGTTCATTTTCCCACACAAAGGATATAGATATAGAGGAGGAGGAGGAGGAGCATGTACCCAATTTTGTTGATGGATGGTGAGGCATCATAGAAACCCACAGCCTCCCATTCTGCTAGTATGAGCAGTAACAAGAAGTGGATTACTGAAGCCCAGTAGACCCCCAAAGTCACAGGAAGCTAAGAAGAGATTTATCTGTGAGCTGCAGTAAATGTATGAGATAAAACCTACCTACCATTCTGGCATTTAAGTCATTCAAGTTTACTTGGTACTGTCCCTGAACTCCCTTAGTCTATAAAAAGCTGAGATGAGAAATCACTAGATGAGTGATTGATTCCTAAATTATAAGGCAGACTTCACTTCTTACTGTGTTCAGACCTAATGAGGCAAGCAGACAGAAAGTTCTTCAGGTGTGAGAAGTGATCCAGCCCCCTGAGAGGCTTCCATTCACTTAGCAGCATGAAATATTGCCCATGACAACCACAGAAACCCCAAGAAGGGGCACAAAGCAGACCTGGTTATAAATATGTATCAGTCTAAGAATATCAAAATTTGTAATAACCTTGCTGCTTAGTATTTGAAATGGCAGTTCTACCATCTTATCTGAGAATATAATTGTATTATAATTAACAATTAGTGATTCATCCTTTTAATAATTTTTATTCTAAAAGTTCTAAAAAATTACACTTATGCTTGCATTTCCTGCTTCAAAATGGAAGTTACAAAGAACTCAAATGCCTAAAAATGAGATATTCTATGGTACCAATCCTGCCCACGACCTTTTATATCCATGGTGATTCCAGGACTATCAGGACATATTCAACACTCTTCCTACTGAAATACCACAGCTCATCAATCAGAGGAGAGAGGTTTTAGAGCACTAACCTATCCACAGCCTGTTTACCTACACAAATGGCATCAACTTCTGAAGAACACATTTGTTAAACATAAAGTCTATCCTGTTCAGGAGACCCGTAAGCCCTTTCTCATCAGCATGCCAATTATTGCTAACAAAAGCACTGAATGTCTTTGCATTGAACATGCACTCTGACATCCATTATCCCATCCACATCCCTCTCTACCAGCCAGTAGAAAACCATTGTCAGGGATTATTGAGTGCACTGTTTATAAAAGCTAATTTTTTTTTAGACATGAGAAGTTGCCTGCTTTAGAATAATCAACCATCTGCAATTTTTCAAATTTAACCTACTTGGAACAATGCCAATTATTCCTTTACTAAATCTACTGAATTCTTAGTATATACCTACTATTGTTAAGATCTAGGAAAGCATAAATAATTCATTGAGCTTAAGCCAAAGACAAAGAGAGCAATAGAAAAAAAAAGTGAATATGTGTTATCTGAGAGTAATGGGAGCTATTAAGACAAATAAAGCAATGAAGGGTATCTGTGGTCACACACATGTATATGTCTGGAAGGTCATTTATATTAGTCAGGTGTGGCCTATAGAAGGAATAACACTGGAGCAGGGGCTTGAATGGAGAGAGGAACAGTTGTGGAAGGAGCATTCTGGGTAGCAAGCAGAGACAGAATCGCAGGGCTTTCAATGAAGTCATGAAAAGCTTAGTAATAACTCGGGCTTAATTGCAAGAAATTTAGATCTAAGACCTTACAGATGATCACCACTATGCTTTAGAACATCACTCCACTGACATGTAAACATTAGCCTGGGGTAAGGGACAAGATTAAAAGCCAGAGATGTGTTTAGAAGGATCTCACAGTAATGTAGGGCAGACATGGTACTGTTTGAGTAAGCAGCTGAAAGGTAATAAGTCTGGTCAGATGCAGGATATAAAACATGGATGGGTGTCTTCATGGTCTGATTCAGGATAAAGTTCCAAACATATGCAAAATTAGAGCATGTTTTGATAGCACTGCTCTGTCAGTAATACGTCCTACATATTATCCACATTTACCAACTCAAGGCCACTCCTGCTTCCTCAGTGCACCTTGCACTGTAGCCTGAGGTATCTATCCCTTCCCAGACCCAAGGTCCTGACTTGGTCCCCAATAATCACACAAAGGCTTATATTAATTACAAACTCTTTGGCCTATGGGTCAGGCTCATTACAAACTAGTACTTACAGCTTAACTCAACCCGTTCTTCCTGATCTATGTCTTGCTGCAGGGCTAGTGGCTTATCACTACTTATCAGTACTTTTATATCTCGCTGCTTTAGACAGCAACTTGCAGCATCTCTGTCTGACTCCACCCTCCTTCTCCATCATCTATGCTCAGATTTCCTGCCTGTCTCCAAGCTGCCTTGCCATAGGCCAAAACAGCCTCTTTATTAACAAATGGTAACAAAGTGTATTCACAACATATAAAAAGACATCCCACATCATCCCACCTGTTGGACCCTCTGGATAATACAGACAGCATACACTTTCACCCAGATATACCCCAGTACCAGAATTCTTCTATCTTATGTCGGCTCATTTATGGGCTGGAACTGAGTGATAGTGTAATGGAAAACAGTGATCTACAAATCCTTAAAAATTCACTTCTTTCTTGAAAAAATAAAGATTAGCAATAGATTTGAGGGCACTGAAACAGAGAGGGAGAAAACTCATTCTGGTTTGCTGTAGCACAATGAGTAAACTCCTGGTTAACACTTCTTACCATATACCTTTAAACACCTTAAAGAAACATTTGAAAGTTCTACGAAAAACAACTAATGTCAGAAGACATGGAAATCCCTATTACTCTGCTTTTATTACTACATTGAGTACCTGTGTTGGCTGACAGCCACAAAGACTTATACTCTTAATAAAACTACATTGGTTTCTTGTCTGGTGCTTGAATATTTGGCCACAACTACAGCCATGGATATGTTGCAGATATATTGCAAATATATAAAATTTTTAAAGAATAAATAGTATTTGAGGTATATTATTTTGCTGTTAAAATTTTAACTTAAAGTTGGACAGTCCTCTCTTTTGAAGCTATGTTCTGCCTTCAGTTTACCAAAAAGCCAAATATTGACATTGTAGTTCTTAGTAGCAAAAGTTAGAAAATTCCCAGAAACTTTTTTTAAGAGTTTGAAAGGAATATTACTTTGAGGAGAAGAGGATGTCTTTGCCTATTGCAAATTCTAAGAAGGGCAATGTGAGGGAGCTATGGGAAGGCATAGTCCTAGAATTTTAGGCAATTTGCTAGTTTTCTTCCAGCAATGTTTGTAAATCTGTGAGCCTAGGAAGATAGGTCACACGCTTGTAATTAAATTGCTGAACACATAAAAGAACTGTACCATATGGCAGTTCAGACCTTTGGTCCCCTTCTGGCCCTCTCAGGAGGAACCATGGATCATGTTTATATAGCCTCACTGCCTTAGATCCATCCATGACCTTGAGCCTCTGCTTGGTAGAATCAGTGTGATCATTAGACTGTCTTTACTACGTCCAACCTGGCACTGCTGATTAAGAGTCCACATCCCTCTTTAGCTATAGAGAAGGCCTAAAGGGAGAGAAAAGGCCAGAAATTATATCCTGGTATGTATCAAGTGTCTATTAACATTAATTAGTAAGTGGTAATTAATAGAATTCATTGGTTTCTGTAGTAATAACCAGGAAATCTCCAGTTTTCCCTGAAAAGTTGAAACTTCAGTGTTACTAGAGCCTGAATCTAAGCATAGAAGAAGAGAAAGCTGAATCCAGGTCCTTATGTAAGAGAGACTATGAATGTCAGTTAGGTTGACGCGCGTTCTACCGATATTGAAGCAACAGCTTCAGCTGATGCAAATTGACCCAAATATCTAAAACCTTAGATTTTCTTCTGATTATTTATCAAAAGGACATTGTAAAAAGAAAAAAATCAAAATTCCAGTTGTCTTTGGGATCCATTTGATTAAAGAAGGTGGTGGCTCACCATTTTAGATTTTAGGTTTCACCAAATGGAAATTTTATTTGGCTTGGACATATCATTATATTGTACACATCAGTCTAAGACATCTTAATAAAACTAGAATTCCCTGGCTTTTCCTCTGCTTAAATGAGAACTCTTTATCAAGCCAAATCCAATCTAAGAAATTCTCTTATGGCAGCCCACTTCAGACACACATGCTTTGAGGTTTAGTTAATGGAGGTGTCACCGAGTGCACTGAGGTTTCCACACAGCAAGTTTTCTAGAAAGATAATTTGCTACTGTTCTCCCCAGAATAACATCTGACATTTAACTATGGCCTTGTTTGATGAGGCCACCCAGAGCCCTCTTCTCTAAAGGAGCAGATTAAAATGAGTTTGACATTTATTTTTTAAGTAAACAAGAAAGAGAAATGATGGTAGAATTTCTAAAATACAATCAAATGATATAGGAATTTAGAAGCCTCTTGGAGATTTATTTTTTTTCATAAAGTTCTTGTTGCAATACACTTATTCATATGACTTTGTACTTATTCATGCAAACTACAAAAATAACAGTGGTAAGAGGGGTGTGTCCCAGTAGGATAGAATGTTATCTGTAATACACCCCTGCTTTTTGTGGAAAACATTTTCCCTTCTTACTTAAATGAGTCTTAGAAACACACTAGTCCACAAGATAAAGCAAAGCTTTGTAAAAGCCAGTTGGTTAAAGGAGATTAGGAAAGATCTAGCTAGTTAAAATGAAAATTAAATTGTATTTGAAGTTTGGTATAGGTGCTTATGAGGTACACATCAATTTAAAGCAATTATGAGAGGGAGGTTTCTATAATTAGAAGTAAACACTCAGGACTGTATCTTTTACATCCTGATCCCTTTACCAATACACTTGGTGACCACTCTGAAAGATGACTTTGCATCATTTTCAGCCATAGTGGTACAGGTTCCATTAATAGACAGTTAATATGCGAGAGGGAATATGAAGTTGTCCCAATCTCTGGTACTTAATGACATGGGAGAGGGGCAAGAATACTAACATTCTATGACATGTAAGACAACGTCATTTGAACTCCTGGTTCCGAGCCAATGGCATTTCTTAGGATGTTTGAACACTTGTAGTAGAAACATGTATTGCTATTTGAATACATGTAGAAGAAATATCACTTGGAAACAGTGTTGAGATTAAAAATAATTAAATCCATAATGCAAGATGGATGTTTGTGGGAAATTCTCTGTAATATCTAACTTCATCAGTGCTGAGGATGATGCCTATTCTCTCCTAGAAATGACCAATGGCAGGCATCTCTGTATTGGAATCCTTGATGTATTTGGAGTCAGGGAATGGACCTGAATTGACCACTATGCCATCATGGCTGTATAAAGGCTGCTTTTTATTTGAAGAGACACACTGCTATGCCTAACAGGCAGAACCAGCCCATGATGTAAATCAAATCCGAATTTCCAATTCAGCAGCACCCGCTCCTAGACCACTGTGTTAGATGTTTCAGGCCCAGTGATTCTAATGCTTGAGGCTGGGAGCTCTCCTGTCACAGCCTTAGGTGTCCAGAGAAATTGCACAGTCTACATTTGTCAGCTAATATGAGGATGAGACAAAACCCAGAAAAGCAATTTCTTTACCTCTGAGATCCTGGCAAGCTTGTTCTTTGGATAACATTGCCTAGAGAACATTCTAATAAATCAAGGTTCTACCAGAATAGATATAAGATGTGAATACAGAAAAATGCTAATTTTTTATCTATAAATTACTTAAAATTATTCTAGAAGTTAGAGGCAGGAAAGCAACATAAATCTTGAGCAAATGAGTAATTCATGAAGTGAACACTGTGAGACAATTTTTCTAAAAAATTTACATTGTATATCTAGCAAGTAGCATATATATTTCATATCCCTAGACTATAGTAAATCATATATATTCATATTTTCTATTATTAAACTAGGAGCCAATTCTCCCTGAAAGGCTGACATCAATCAAAGAGCCTGTTGACTTAATCAATACACTTGTCAATATCACTAACCCTGATGGGCAGCAGTGCTACGCAGTACTCACCACTTGGATATGAAGGACATTGAGTAACCTGCCCAGATATATTATTGTAAGAAATGAGAAAACTCTAAATGTCTGGATTTTTTTCCTAATTCTCAGAAGAACAACATTGGAATTTTGATGAAAATTGCATGGAATCTGTAGATTACTTTTTGAGATAGAGCATATTATAGCATTGCTTTTAATATGCTAATCTAGTCATTACAGAAATGTGGAAGGATTGACCATCATCTGTATCTTCTTTAGATTCTGTCTTTCAATGTCTTGAAGTCTTCACTGTAGAGGCCTTCCACTGCCTTCTTAGCTTATTCCTGAGATACTTTCTTTCTTTACTATTATGAATGAGAAAGCTCTGAGTTTACTGTTGGTATATAAGAAAGCTACTTTTTTGCATCTTGTAGTATTACTGTTTATTAGATCTAAGAGTTTTCTCTTAGGGTATGCAGGTTCTTTTAAGTACAAAACTGTGTTGTTTATAAATAGGAATAGTTTGACCTGTTCCTTTCCTGGTATTATCACTTTAATTCTCTTTTCTTAAGTCTAGAGAACTAGCTGAGACTTGAAGTACAATATTGAATAAGAAAGGTTTGAATAGACATCTTTGTTTTATTAGTAATTTTAGAAGAAATATTCTTACCACTTTTTCCCATTTGATATAATATTGAATATAGACTTTATATTTTAAGTTTTTATATTAAATTTATTCCTAATATCTCCAGGACTTTTTTATGAAGGCTTATTAGATTTTGCCAAATGTCTTTTCTGCATCTAACAAGATGATTGTGTGATTCTGTCCTTAATTTTATTTATATGGTCCATTATATTTATTGATTTGCATATGGTGAGCCAATTCTGTATCTATGGAGTAAAACCCCCTTGATCATGATATATTATTTTTTTAAAAGTACTCTTGATTTTTGTTGGGAATTTCTTCATCTATTTCAACAGGAAGACTGGCCTATAATTTTTTTCTTTTTTTGTCCTTATCTGGTTTCTATATCAAAATATAGTAGCTTCATAGAAGAAATTTGGTAGTGTTCTTTCCCATCTCTTTTGTGAAACAATTGAGAAGTGTTGGTATTATATTTTCTTTAAAAATTTAATGACATTCAGTAGTGAATTCATCTAGTTAATTTGAGTCCTGGGCATACGCCTCAGGGAATCCATACTCAATCTTAGAGGTACTTGTACATTCATGTTTATTGCTGCCCTGTTCTTGAAAGCAGGACTATAAGCAGCCTAGATGTCCATCAGCAGAGGAATGGACAATGACTACTTGGTACATATGCACAGTGGAATTTATTAATGTTCAAAGAAAAATGAAATTTTCAGAAAATAGAAGGCTCTGAAAGTATTGCACCAAGTAAGGTAATGAAAGCTCAGAAAGATATTTCATGTCCTCATATTTTTATCCAAGTTGGTAATATATATTTGTAACACATAAATGACAGGAGACCAAAAGAAAGAGAAAGGGTGCTAAGGAGGGGGACAGGACAGAAAGATAAATGTGACATGAAGAAGGAAACAAAAATCCCCTCAAACATTCTTTGTTTCAGAAATACCATCATGCTACCTAATGGCTTATGTGCTCTTTGCTTTCTGTTGTCATGATAAAATATTGACCAAAACTATCTTGGGATGGAAAGGGTTTGTTTCATCACATAGTTTACAGTCCACTATTGAGGAAAGACCAAGGAGCAGCTCAAGGCAAAAACCATGGCAGAATGCTATCTAGTTTGCTCAACTGCTATTCTTATTTAGCTCAGGTCCACTTGCTTAGTGATGGCATGGGTGGTGCCCTCCTGAATCAACAAGCAATAAAGAAAATGCCCATGGATGTGCCCATAACTGGATGGGGTTAAGGCAATTCCTAAACTGAAGATCCCTCATCCCAGGTGACTAATTAGTATCAACCTAAAACTAGACAGAATTTTACATTTTTAGGGGTTTTTTTTCCTGGTAAAAAAAAAGTTGTGCATGCATTCTGAAATGAATTTTTGAAATAAAGCTGGAATACAGCACAAACATCAGAAGTCACTTATTTATGATATATATTGTTATAACTTACAACCTTTGGTCTTAGTTAGGACCCAGGCCCTGCTCCTGTGACAGTGATCCAAAGCAAAGATTAGAGATGACCATTTTTAATTACATGTCACTCTGAACACAAATCCACATGTTATGATAGTATCATGATGTCAAAACTCAAAATCCTTCTTTGAAAAAAAAAATCCTTCTTTGGTTTTTCTCTGCATCTCCATTTATGGGGTCTCCATCAACACACGTACATTCTGGTCAGAATGAATCAGAAACAAGGAGCAACTCAGGGTTGTAAACCAACCCCCTCCACACACACACACAAACCTAGAGGCTGAACAAGAAAGGCTTACCATTTTGGTTTATATTGTATATTCATTACCTATTAATTATAGAGGTACAGTCTTAATCCAGAAGATAGGCAGCAAGCTAAAACGTTATCACTAGGAAAAGCAGAAAAACTGTTGCAAGGCAGCTGGAAGATTTACTGCACTTTTAAAATTAACATTTCATGTAACTACTATATGTTAGCTGGTATTGGCCTATGGATTTAGTATGTCTGCCATTCATAAATATTATGCCTGTCTTACCCAGGATGCTCACTGGGGAAATTACTCTGATAGCGCCTATAGCACAGGAGTCAGGCTGGTTCTTTTTTGCCTCATCTTTGAGCTTTTCAGTATCATGTGGTAGAAATCATATTGAGACTAAGCCATCCTGTGATAACTGAACTATACCTCAACTTTGATTTTATTCACCTCATAAACTAACTAATCCAACAGAAGGTCATCTTAGTTTCAAAATAATCCCCTATACTATGCAATGTGTGTGTTGTTACACATTAGCTAACATTTTAAATAATAAGATAGTAAACATATGAGGGCAGATGCTGTGTTTTTATAACAACATATTCCTGATGGAAACAACTCAAAGATGAATCCCAGAAAGCAATTCACATGTGACTTCCACATGGCTAGAGTCCTGACAACAGGCAGTAGAAGAACAGAAATGCCTTGACCCTCTATGAGGAGGACACAAGGAAAAGAGAGAAGCCCACTCTCTGACTCAGTGGAGGGTATCTTTGAAGATGAGGAGGTGTGCTAACACTTTGTGTCAGTTATCCAGTCTGGCTTTCTTATACATTAATAATTCTGAAGTGATAGCTAGTCATTGTACAGGATAAAGCCACTGGGTGCTGATGATGCCATCAGAGAACTAATATGAATGGGTATGTCTGCTAATGACAGTTATAAAAAATCTGATGATAATTAATCTTCATAACTAGTTCACTGGTTCCTTCTTTTAAAGATCATATACATGTCACTGTCAATTCAACCCTAATTTTTCCTTTAATTTTTAACTTGAATTTTGGGTCAGATGTAAGTGTTAGATCTGTGTGCAGATGGGGTTTCTGTTCTAGGTTAGTGAGTGACAAGTGTGTGTATCCTCTTAAACATCTAATAACGCCACAGCAAGAGCTTTAAAAATAAACTTTCTCTTTTTTTTTTCTCTTTCACTCATTTGTTTACAACAATTTCTTTGGTCTGCTTCTGGCTATATATCCTTTCCCACTATCATTTTATAAAATAGCTTATGTATTCCTTATCTAAAATGCCTGTGTTATAGATTTCAGAAAATTGGGGCCATCAAATTTTCAGATTAGGGATGTTTGATTAATACAAAAAATTGTAAGTATTATCACTTTCACATTCACACAAGACAGGTTTCTATAGAAAACAAATGCTTATGCTTATAAATCCCCTTAGAAAAAATAATTTCAAAAGACAGTCAAATGAGAAATATATTTGCCACTATGACAAAGAGCCAATTTCCATAATATGCAAAGTATTTGTAAATCAAGAGGAAAAATGTGTAATACTTTATTGGAAATTGAACAAAACATATCTCTAGGAAGGTCATGAGAAAGAAAATAAAGATTTAACATCATTAAACAACAAAAAAGTTTTATCAACCAAATTGGGAAAATCAAAGTTCAAGATAATCTAATATCAGTAAATACTACATAAATAAGAAGGGATAAAATTTTATGTGTGAAATGTGGAAACCCTTTTTAGCAGATACTCTGTCATCCCTTTTAATTGTAAAATCCTGGAGTCTACAATTTTACTATTAGGAATTTGTCTGTATTTACTGTCATATTGCTCAGAGTAACAAAACAGAAATAATCTAACCATAAGTCAATAGTCTAAAAAGTTACACATGTGATATTTTGAAATTATTATAGGTAATTGAAAAGCTCTGTCTGAGCTCATATAGAAAGTTACTAGAGATATCTGTTAAGACATCTAAAGCTATTGTTTAAGTCAAAAGTCTGTTCTATAATGTAATTGTCTACTCTAATAACATTTTGAATTTTATACTCAGTATGATCACACAATGGCCCTAAGTATTCTAGAATACTAAGGATCTTAGATAAATAGTTCTTACAGTGAACCAGGTGGGAAAGGAAAGGCAGGAAGTGATACCTACATTTTTTACTTTTAAGATTTCTTGGTCTTTGTCTAAGTAAGGGGTTTTTACTATGCTGAAAAACCATGACCAAAGCAACTTGGTGAAGAAAGTGTTTATATCACTTACATTTCCATATCACTTGAAGGAAGTCAGAATAGGAAACCAAACAGGACAGGAACCTAGAGGTAGGAGCTGATGCAGAGGCCATGGAGGGGTGCTGCTTACAGGCTTGCTCAGCCTGCTTTTTTTTAGAACCACTAGCCCAGGGATGACACCACCCACAATGAGCTGGGCCCTTCCCCATCAAATATTAACTAAGAAAATGTCCTCCAGCTGGATCTCATAGAGGCATTTTCTTAGCTGAGGTTCCCTCCTTTCAGATGACTCCAATTTGTGTCAATTTGGCATAAAACTAGCCAGCCCAGTGTTGAATTTCAGAGTAAACAGACAATTTTTGTGAAAGAGGGTATGAATAAGCCTTTGGAAGTAGTTCCCCTATTCCTGTAACACGGGACTTTGATGCCTTCCTTCCCTGCACATACACATATGATGCTTTAAAATAAGAGTTATGTATAATTAAGGTGTACGAAGTAGAATTATAAGACATCTATAGTAAAACCATCTCATATAGTTCTCCAAATCCTCCCTATGTTGCTATAACCTACTCATCTGGCAAGAATCCTAACTATAGCATACCTGTCTATTGCAGTTCTCATATTGTATGTTATTTTTAAATTGTTGTATCCTTTACTTCTCAACTCCTCTCCTACCTCAGTTCTGGGGTGACCTACATCATACCAAGAAATGTGAACCTGTGTCATTGCATTCAATACCTCCTCCCTGACCCAGGCAGTCTTGGTTTTGTCTTTGGAGTGAAGAATCAGCAAGGGGTCCACTCAGGGTTCAAGGGCAGAAATTGAAGGGAAGAGAGGCAGGCTACAGGCACACAAGCAATATTCTCAAGTCATATATGAAGGTTATATAAAAATTCCAGGGCCAATATAGGAAATTTCATGCTTGTATTTAATAATAACTAAAAATCAAAGCACAAGTTATGTTCCCTCTTTGGAGTTGGCAGATTCCAACGCAGCCTAAACATGTTCCCAGTACTAAACTATAAATAGATGATGTCCTGTCACAGAGGGGAGACTGGAAACCCCTACGTCTTTGTCCCTAGCAAGAGGAGAATATGGCAGCCCAACAACTAGTCATTTTCATCGCACTCCTGAGTACCCCAAAGTCCAGCTCCCTTCTCCCCCATTAAGTTGTAGCTCATTCAACAGCTGTTTCATGTTGAATATTGTCCATATGCTCACTGTTGCATAGTCTCCAATATGCTCTTTACCTCACTATAATTTTAAGACTTTTTCTATGCAGGCAAAATACATGCTAAATTTCTTCACTTATAAAAATGTGGCAAAACCTTCTTTCATCTAAAATATCTGTTGTTTAAAATAAACAGTGATTGCACCATTCCATTTTCCCATGACAATGCACCTTTGAGGCTTTTTCTTTACAAATTTGCCTGAGTGCCTACACTACATAAAGCACTGTAGAGGCTGCAAGGTACAGAAGGTATAGCTTTGTGCTCCAAGAACTTAGTCTTCCGAAGAAGACAACAAAACCTTGTGTTTATCAAGTGCTCCTCTAAATCATTTACAAGGGAATAGCTGACTTAATCCCTACAGCAGCCATTCTTGGTCTGTTCCTTAGTAAGCAAACTGAAGTGCAAAGGCCAAGGAATGGAGCACAGATCAGACTGTTACTCAGTGGCAGACCCAGGAAGTCTATGTCTGAGCCCACGCCTGTCCCAACCTACTCTAAATGGCTGGCTGTGTGTGCAGAGGCTATACTCTAGAACAGCAAGTGCTGTGCCCTGCGTGATACAAGTACAGTGACAATTCAGACAAAAACATTTCTAGATAGAATATAAATGGGGATGCCTGCCAAGCAAGATTTGATAGGCACAATAGGGGCAGTACACTTTCATACCGTGCAGGTAAAAAAGCTTTCAATGGGCAGAAAATGAGTGCACTTACACAGAGTTGAAACTTGTTTCATTTCTTTTCAGTTTTTTTTTTTTCTCTAATGCCACAGAGAAATTTTCGGGGGCAAACATGAATGAGAACATGTGAACTCAAGTTAGTTTTTTTAGAACATGTAAATCGTTAAACTCCTAAGGAGCGGCATGTATGTTTCACTCCTTTTACTAAGAGAGTCTTAGGGAGAAACTAAAACAGAACATAGAATCAGAACATAAATAGTACAGTGTGTGTGTGTGTGTGTGTGTATGTACAGACATATAGACAACTTATAGATTTCATCTAGCTACCTGCTTTCATTCTGTATACAGAAAAGCACTTGGAGAAAACTGAAGGTTCAACCTGAATTTACAGTGAACTGACCTGACAGGGCTTCCATGTGAACCCACACTACACACAGCCTGCTCAGCAGCATGTCACTATCTTAGTTTGAGGATGGTTATCTGTTTGGTATAATGCTCTAGAAATTCAGAGAAAAAAATAATAAACCTCTGTGTGAACCTCAGCAACATACACTAACACAGCACTTGTGGACTCAGTCTTGTTTTGGCACAAAAGCTAAAGTCTTTTATCCCCTATCTTTTCCCTCATCATCTCTCACCTACATCCAGGGGGGTCATTAAGGGAAGGGCAGGACAACCAGAAACAATCAATACATTCTGCTGCCTTGACATTCCAGTTTTTAACTAAATTTCCACTCCTTGTCCTGCCCTTAGCATAGCATCCTTTGAGATTTTTCTTCATGAGGAGTTTATAAAACTAGGAAGAGAATAAACTAGAAATACCAGTATGTGTTTCCCTCTTCAGGAACAATGTAACAAAGCCAGATTTATTTAATTTTAATATATATTTATGTATTGCTTAGTTCCATCCACAATACTTATATCAAATATCAGGAGCCGGAGTATATGGTTGCTATCTATTGAAGCTTTTATAGTATTAACAAGTGGGTTGATCACCACACACAATTGTAAGCTAAATTTGTGTACTCAGAAGCACACTAATTATGGACACTCTGGGAAATGTCACAGTGTTACTTTTAGATTGTTATTTTATAAACAGTAGAGAATCTAAAGAAAGCAACAATCTACATCCTGTGCGTCAAGGGATACTGCTTTGTGGTTTTTTTCATTGTGATCAGTGTTCTAACAACAGTCTTATCAGGTAGTGGACCTGAGGAATGGCTCAGTGATGACCCATGAAAAGAGGCACAGTGTCTCTCACCAACCAACTGTTCCTGCCCAGCCCATGGTCTCAGCGCCTGCCACAAACTGGGGCTTCTCTCGAAGTCCAGCTCAGTCCTAAGAAGCTGGGTCTGGAAATCCCCTGTAGGCTGTACTAGGGTAAAAGCATTAGGAAGGCAAATGCAGACTTGCTACCTTAGGCCCAAGTTTGATAACAGATGATGTCTGAGGCACCAACCCAAATGCTGGCTAATATAGCCAGTGAGCAACTGGCCATTTGGGATCTCAACCACTGAGTGTGTTTCCCAGGTAGAAGGCAGATAAGCCAGTTTGGTAAGAAACCTGACATACTGAAAGGAGTGTGATGCCTTTTAAAGACACAGAGAGAGGGCATTGGGGATGCAGACAACTCTCCACCCCCACTATCCAATGAGAGAAAGACCAGAGTGAGAATCTCTGTAACACTGTTCATGTTTGGTAGCAAATCAAGCAGATTAGCATGTGACCAGCTAATATAATTCATAGGCAGCTAATTGCTGGACAATGGAATGTTTCTCAAAAGAAAAAGAAGTCACAGAAATGTTTCTAAAGGAAGAAACAAGACAGGCATTAATCTGCTTCTTTCCTGTCCTGGAAGACACAGAACTGAAAGCATCATAGTTATCATTTTACCTGATACTCCAGCAACCACTTCTGGATTTCACCAACCCTAAGCACTGCAACAAACACATAGTATGAATGTTTGCTAATTCCTTCACTCCCATACCTACCCTAGACTAGAGCAGAACAAACCATGCTTCCTCCAGCAGAAGGGCTGTTGAGCATATGAATGTGCTTGTATTTGGTTTTTAGATGTCTATATGCTATTTCACACAGCTCTGCATGTGCAGTGTGGGTTGCCCGCACACAGGCTTACCCAATTGGGTGGTCCATCTGCCTTAATAAAATGTATATCCAACCACTGGGTTGTAGACATTTCATAGCTTTTGTTTTTTGACAGGATGCCTGCCGTTTTTCTCTCTTGACTCCCGCTTGTTTTATTCATTTTGGGGTAGTTGCCAATTAGACCCAGTTGGTAAGTATAATTAACAGGAACCTTGAATTTCCTCTTAAACCTCAACCAAGAAAATTAACCATAGAAATTGTCATTTCCTTTAAAAATTCCTAACCACATCACTTTCCTGCCGGCTGCTCATCTCTTCTAAAACATGCATCCTCTCCAGAGCTTAGTGATGCTTTTTTACTTGTTACCCTGAAGATGCTACCTAGAACAGCTTAACAGCATTCTAAGATGTGACTAAAAAGAAGGAAGCATTTACTCAAGTTCCAAATATGATGTAAGACATGACCATATATACTGTCTCTTTTAACACTTGACAAATCCATCCAAGGTAGAATTGCATGGCTTTTAATAGCTAAAAAATGATATCTCAGATTATACCTTTAATCTTATATCCAGCTACTTGGGCACCTGAGTCTATCCCTAGGCTTCTGTGATTCCCAAATCTTTTTACTCCCTTACATCCTCATGTAAAGCATTAGCTCACTTAAGAAGAAATGACTACCTTTGAAGGCTTGAGAACATTGTTTCCTTCAGCATCTAGTTGAGGACTCACTCTGTTCAGGACTCAGTTTAATCAATGCTTTGAATAAAGATTCAGGTGGGGAGAAAATGCTGGTCAGTGGCTAAGATGCTGGAGAAACATGAGCAGGAAATGGCGAGGGTGGCTAAGAGGGGGCAGATGGAGGCCAGCGGAGGAGCTCCAGACCGTGTACCAGTCCTTCTTCATGTGACTCGTGGACTTCCCTTTGTCATCCTATGCCTGAGAATATATGAAGGAGGCTGGGAAGCCAAAGGGACGTTCAATTGTCATCACTGGCATCTTTGTTAATCATTGCACCATCATCAAATGCATTAGGATAACCATAGCATGAAATTTTTCATCACTGAGCCCATAACTTTCCTAAAATGGGGGCAACAGCTCTGTACATACTTACCTTACTCAGGGAAGTCAACAAGTGAGAAAGTGAATGAAACTCTCACATATTATCAACCCCTAGTTCATACTTTAACTGGTGAAGGAGACTGAGCAGGTAGCATGTATATCCGGAACATCCTAAGGCCTTCTGTAGATGTTCTGGTCTGTTCAGACCAACTATACAGACTTTCTTCTGTCTCAGTCACAGACCAATACTGCAGATAGTTATAAGAACCAAAGCCATGTGCAGTTACTGGAGACTATGATGACTCTATGATTTTTCAAATGCTCTCAATGGCCTGAGTCATTCAAACTTTCCTCTGCCTTTTAGAGGACCTTCTATCTAAAGGATAATTTGGTAAGGAAAAGAGCAAGGACAACAATACCAGCCCTGACTTCTCTCCACTTGGCAAATGACTTGGCACAAGATGGTTGTGTGAAATATTAGCCATCCTTGTTAACTGAAACTCACTGAAAATCAATGCAATGAACTCAAAACAACTTTGAAAATAGAAGAAATTTCAAGGAAAATGATTTTAGTGTTTGCCTGTCTTGTTCATCTGACCATTTTCTAATCAAACACAGATCCTTCTCTTTTTTGACAAAAGGGACATTTCCACTTTGGAATTACTTGTTTAAGAACAGGACAGTTCTTTTAAACAAATTTGACCAGGTAATCTGCTCAGCATTCAAATGGGATCCCGTAGACACTTCTCCATGAAGTGAAGAATGGTGAGAAATCTTTGTAGATTAGAAAGATTTAGGCTGGGAATAATTGATTTTATTTATTTATTTATTTATTATTGATAGTGATAAAGATCAGTCAGATTTACTTCTGATGGCCAGTTAAAGTAGATTCTTTTCATGATAACAGTCCCTTTCTTGTTTCATTGCTAAGTGAAAGACCCTCCATATTATTCCTGTTTCTTTCCTAGAGTCTCTTTCCCACGATGCCATATGGACATTCTAAGCCACTCACTCTGAGATGCTTACACATTCCTTGAAATAATAAACCCTATTGGGTATGTTTTGTCTCTTTCTGATACCTGCTGGGATTGAGTTCTTTCATATTACTGATGGCCACATTTTTTAATCGTTTCACCTAAGAATCTACCTTCCATCCAAGTGCATCCCTTTCTTGATGAACTTCATAGGTCCACATTCTTCACATCTTTCATTCTCCACTCTGCTTCTCTAAAACTCTGTGGTACCACTTCTTAGTCATTGGTAATTATGTGTCCATTTCCCTACTCAGCTACCTATCACCTGCAAAAAGCAGAGCCTGTGTCTTAAGCATTTTGATCATCCCGAGAACTGAATTCCATCCCTGGCACATGTAAATAGGTGCCCAGTAGATCACTGCTATAAATGGCAAAGCTTAGTCTTCCAAGCCCTGTTCTCAGTTTTGGTTTCCAGCCTGATGTGAAGTGTGGTAGGAGGGCTTAGACAATGTAGTCCAGAAAGGAAAAGACCAATAAGATGGTACTGTGATGGAAAGATTCAATGAAGAAAACTGAATGAAAGGTGTATAAGCCAATATGGAGGGCCAATATGGAGGTTTCTCAGAAAATTGAGAATCAATCTCCCCAAGGACCCAGCAATACCACTTCTGGGTATATACCCTAAAGAGGCACATTCACACTCCAAAGGTATTAGCTCAACTATGTTCATAGCAGCATTATTTGTAATAGCAAGAACCTGGAAACAACCTAGATGTCCCTCAACTGAAGAATGGATTAACAAAC